>OZ025293.1:190332520-190389978 GCA_964019185.1 Maratus speculifer | reverse complement strand
TGATGCACCAAAACAATATTTTAATGCCGAAACCGAACTCCGGGGATTTTCCCATTTTCGACCGAAAACGAAAACGAAAATGCCCAAAATTTTTTCAAAGTAATAATTACATACATAAATATACACAATTATTAATTAGTTAAACGTATCCATTAAATATTTATAACTATTAAATACTTATACATATCCATTAAATATGTATAATTATTAATTAATTATGCATAGTTATTAATATCATTATGAATTATACATATGGGTCAAGTTAGTTCACTGTGCCTTGGACCCAAAACTTTTTATTTTCATATAAAATGAAACATAATTAATTCATCAACGACACAGAAAGATTTTTTTTAATTATGCAAATATTATTTATTTTTAGGTATACAGTTTCGATTTATGTTTTATAATAATTTTTGTAAATGATTATCGGTCATGCTACAACTTTCTCAAAGAAAATTCGAAATTATTCTGTGGTTTCTAACTAAAAAAATTCTGCTACTGTTAAGTCTGAGTCGTGGAAAAGTTTAGTCATATATAAGCATTATTTGCTTTATAGTTTGTATTTACGTCTTGAATCAATCATGACCGATAAATATGAACAACGAAGTTCAAAGCAAGTTCAGATTGTTTCATTTGAGTCGATACATCTCATATCTAAGAGTAATGTTGAAAATTTCAGAAGGAAGAAATGACATTTTTGGATTGCAAACAGTTCCGTCCCAAGCGGCGTGCGAAGTGTGCGAGCTAGAGGTCTGCACGGGCCGAAATTTCCAGGCCTGGGCCCGGCCCGAAAGTTAAAATTTCTGCCCGGGCCCGGCCCGGCCCGAACGAAAGAAATATTGGCCCGGCCCGAACGAAAAAAAAATAATGGCCCGACCCGGCCCGGCCCGAAAGTTAAAATTTCGGCCCGAGCTCGGCCCGGTCCGGAAAAAATTTTAAGTTTCGGCCCAAACTCGGCCCGGCTCTAGTGAATTTCTACAGAACGTTGATCTTAATCTTATGGAAGAGTTCTGACCAAAAAAATTATATTAGTCTTTTTTTTTCCATGTTTATAATCTCCATTTATGCAGAAGCGCCGTAGGCTTCGATATTTATGCTTTTAAATGAATCTTTGTGTGTTGTATATAAATGTTTCAGTTATCACTGGTATTTATTAATCCATATTCCCTGTAATGGAGACAAAAAATCGAAAAAGCGGTATATGGTAAAATTTCCAAAGACGAAATCGCTTTGGAACGAAAAAAAATGCATTCCCTTCTTAACAGATGTAAATGTTTAATATATTTTTTTCTCCCGTATTGCTGTATTCATTTTGCATGGATGAACATTTTAAACGAAACTTTCAGTTTTAAGTTTAAAAAAAAAATTCCGTCATAATCATGTTTTTTTTTTTTTTTTTTTTTTTTGTGTGTGTGTGTGTGTGTGTGTGTGTGTGTGTGTGTGTGTTTAATTCTATTTTAAAACGCCTAGTAATCTACGATTCTTTAAAAGGGAATAAATTCTAATGTTTAATTGTAGAATAATGACGGCTTAAAAGTATATGCTTTTTTTGTAGAAATTTTTGGACAAAGCCAAATATTACTGATTTATAAAAAGTCGACAAAAGGATTTTCATATAGGAAGATTCAATAGGAACTGATTATTTTGGTCCATGAAAACTAGGAAGAATGGAATCAGTCTCGGCTTCGTACGGAAAAAAAAAAGTTAGGCCCGGCCCGATACTCCAGCAAAAAAATTAAGGCCCGAGCCCAGCCCGGCCCGAACAGATTAGTGACTAGGCCCGGCCCGGCCCGGCCCGGCCCGGCCCGGCCCGACCCGACCCGAAAGGATTAGTGACTAGGCCCGGCCCGGCCCGAGTCTTCAGAAGTAAGGCCCGAGCCCGGCCCGAATGTCATTATTGGAAATCGGTCCGAGGCCCGGCCCGTGCAGACCTCTAGTGCGAACGCAGGGGATGTTTAGATGAAAAGGGCACCAACCATGGGCGCCCATATGAGGGAGGCAAGGTGGGGATAGCCCCCCCCCCCCTAGATTTTGGTTTTGTCATACTTTTTTAAAATATAAATCAGTTGCAAGATATGAAAATTCTAACTTGATCCTGTAAAGAAAGCATCGTAAGAAATTTCCGTTTAAGGAGATATAATTGTGTGGAATTTATTTTTTTAAAACCATGAATTTTATTTCTTTTAAAGCTAGATTCTGATTTAAACAGACTCGGTTTTGGTAAGATTTGAATTTGTCCTCTCGAATAGTTTGCTTTTTACAAAGAGGAAAAACATGAGATCGGAAACAAATCGTATTTTATACAAATTTTATTTTAGCAGGTGTTACTGTGTGCTTTTTTTCCTACTAGAGTTTAATACTTTTTCTGCATAAGAAAGGATTTCGTTACAGACACGACCCATTTTCATAGGTATAACTGATTGTGCGTGAACAAACCGCTGAAAAAATCGACGCAGATTTATCAATAAGATGTAAATGATACAGTGCTATTTTTTAATTGGAAAATTATTTTTCACGAATCACATAAAGATTAGAACCTTAAATGTGTCAGATTTTAACCAGGGCCCGACTTATGCAGTCGCATGCGGTGCAATGGCCCCAGGGCTCCCGTCATTAGAGGCCCCCCATAGGAGTAATTAGGATTTTCACTAAAAAGTGCCAAATGATTAAAATTAGCCAAAGGGGATCATATACTTCCACAAATTTAGGAAGGTAAGAGCGGTTCTCCTTCTTCTCTTTACTTCCAGTACCCCATTCATCTATGCGAAAAACAAACTAGTATGTTAGAAAATTAATAATTAATGTTTTATTATAATGGCTTAGTATTGTATTGTTTTCAAAAGAAATTCTTTATTAACATTTTCGTTGTAAAATGGAAGTTAAAATCATTTATTATGACCGATTTGGGACTAGATAAATACAACAATACACAAATAACAAAAATACAATGGGAAAACAAGTGTACCTGCCAATACAAAAACTTGTATAAACCGAATTCTTTTCAGGATTTTTAATTCAATTTAAAATTTTAAAATAAATCAATGGATGTTTCAAACTTATAAAATTCTCTTACTAAATTTATTTTGCAGAGGAGGGGATGGTGGTAAAATGCATGTTTATCCACGATGGAAAAAAAAAAAAATCTTGTTTCGTCCTGGGAATATAAATTAAGAATAACTGCTAAAAATGAGATCGGCAAGTCAAAAATGTATGATTCTATACGTTTAAAATAACCTCGGAAGAAGTATTGATAATTAATCAGGTACATGAATATTTTTAAAACACTTTTCTGAAAAAGGCATGATGTCAGGAAAAATAAATAAAGCACTGTTTTCGTCATTTTTTTTTTTAATTTAACAATTTGAAAACTTGTAAGAAGATTTCAAAATTTTTATACCAGACTTTTAATTTTTTAGGGGAAAAAAAGGAGAGAGATATCTTGATACTTACTTTCCCGAAATGCTTCTTTAAGGCATATGACACACTGAGCAGACGAATGCGACAAAAGCATAAGACAGGAGGTAAATTCGAGTTTCAAAACAGTTTTTCCTTAGTTAACAGGGAGAAATGTCTCTTGTCTCACGCATTTTTGTCACATGTCTGTTCAATATGTGATATGCTTAAGACTGTCATAGGCACTGTCACTGTGGGTGATATCAATAAGAAAGTGGAGGGAAAAGAGATTAACGAGCAGAGTCCCTATTAGTACCGCTCCCTCTTACTTCCCCTTCAACCTTAGCAGCAAAATGAAATTTTGCAGAATTCTCCAGAACCCATCCCTGAACCAAAAAGTCCAAATCTTTATAGACTCATATGCAGAGAGGCAAAAACTTGTTGAAGCAACAGAGGCTATATATTTCTTGCCCTGTATGGAGGTGATCCCAGTCAAAACTTAAACTGCTTCGTTAAAGCAGCTAACAATATTAATTTAAATTTATTTACCTACTACCACCTACTCGAGACTACCATCTACTCGAGATTCAACTCAATATTGTGGCATACCTACCAAGTACAGACATGACTGGAAAATGAAAAAGGCCCTCTCCAATGGGGCTGGAAGTCGGATGGGCATGGGCTCTTTCCAGTCACCATGATTAACAAACCAGCCCCTCAAAACTTATTGGATTTTATATCTTGCCAATGTAAAAAGGTTGCATTACGAAGTGCAGTTGTAGAATGGCAGGCTTAAAGTTTTTAAAACTATTAAATAAAAAAAAATGACGAAAACAATGCTTTACTTTTCTTTCCTGTTATGATGCCTTACCCAGAAAAGTGTTTTAAAAATATTCATGTACCTGATTAATTATAAATATTTCTTTCGATGTTATTTTAGACGTATAGATTCATTCATTTTTGACTTGCTGAACTCATTTTTAGCAGTTATTCTAAATCGATATTCCCAGGACGAAACAAGTTTTTTTTTTTTTTTTTTTTTTTTTTTTTTTTTTTTTTTTTTTTATCAGGGGTAAACATGCATTCTATCCCATCCTCCGCAAAATAAATTTACTAATAGAAATTTATAAGTTTGAAATATCCATTGCTTATTTTAAAATTTTTAATTGAATTAAAAAAAATCCTGAAAAAAAAAATCCCGTTTATACAAGTTTCCTTCAAAGCTGGTACATTTGTATTTATCTAGTTTTGGCTCTGGATACGCCATTTTCCTTTTAAATTTCTAAATTATATTTTATTTACCTTTGAAGGATTTTCTTATCTTACTCCCAGCATTTCAGTTTACTTTCAACTGTCGATTCTTGGACCATCCTCTGGATTCTAGTTAACTTTTTTTCCCCCTTTCTCAACTATTCCCTAGTTACTTTTTATTGCTCTTACTATAGTAAATTACATCGTTTATTCAATACCAAAAATAAAAACTCGTTTTTAAATTAGCGACTTGCAAGGCGATATTTTGTTTTCACCCAAAATCTTGTTCCTGTTATTTTCCACGTTCATTCCAAATAATTATCTTATGAATGAAACTTGTAGACGATATCATGCTATTCAAAGTTTATTATGACACTTTTGTCTCTAAAACGAAAAAATATTAAGTAGAAATGTATTATTACGGAAAAACTAACGCCATTTGCTTACTTTTACACGTCTTCCAAATTTTACGTTATTTTCCCGGCTCTGTATATCGCTTCCTGTTTGAGCAATCTACAAACATGAAGGATGAATATTATAGGAAAGTTTACACTCTACAAAATTGCAATTGGATTTTTTTCTGTAAAATGCACTGGAACCGAGTTATTTAAGAAAAATTGTAAAAAGTGCCAAAAAATTTTGGTTTTTCGGCTATAGTAAAAAACGCACAAGGCCTAGAAGGTCGAAAACGTGTTTTTTTTTTTTTAATTCGAGGGTCAACCTATACAGTTTAAAAGGAAAATCAGAGTTACCCAAATTTTTGCAAGGCATGTTTTTTTTTTTTTTTTTTTTTTTTTTTTTTTTTTTTTTTTTTTGTCTATTCCTACTGGACTAATAAGTCAGAGACTTCAAATTTTGTGTACTTATAACTGAATACCTCATGTCACAAAACATACCGTAAAAATTTGAAAAAAATCTCTAATTTTAATTAAATTATTTTTTCAATACTATCCGTTCATTTTTACGATCTAAATTTCAAAAGAAAACCTTAATTTCTACGTTTCGTGTGTAGATATAAAGCATCTCGCCAGGAAACAAAGAGTTCTTAGTTCTATCCCCGATGCTGGAACTTAAAATTTTTATTTTAAGATGGACTTAATGAAAATAAATTTCGTATTTTTGGCCAGTTTTAAAATTTTATATTATTAAGTTTCGTTTATCTGCCATTCATAATATTTTTTGAAATTCAATTTTCCTTCTATTTAAAAAAAAAGTTTTTGCTATTTATTAATGATTCAGCATTTTAAATTTGGTTTTAAGCAATTTTTTTCTTTTTTAGAAAAAAAAAATTTATATCTCTGCTATTTTTTTTATTTCGTATTTTCAAACAAATTGGAGTTTCAGAATTTATTTAAATAATTTGATTTGAAATTTTTTAATGTGATTAAAATAATTAAATTCCTTTTATAGTTATTTTTAAATTAAATCTATTGGTGCTAGCATCTATGTAAGAATTCAACAAATATAAATTAACAATTTGGATTTATTAATTAGAGAATAAATTGTTTTGAAAGAAATATTAAACAAAAGCCTCTGTGCGATTTGCGATCACTCTTATCCACTTTTTGACTTATATTCTGGGCTATAACATTGCTTCTTATTCAGGATGGCGAGTGGTCAGGGAAAACAAAAGTAAAAAATGGTTAAATTCCAATGTTTTGTTAAAGAGAAATTCGCCTTCTTTAATGCCTTTATACTATTCGTAGTACTATTCGAAATCGGCATAAAAAAATAATGGCAGACATCTCCTTTTTTTTACTCTGTTTTTGCCTGACACTCAACACAATGTTATTATTGCTGAATCAAAAGTAAATCATTTTTGAAATCCTAATGTTTAATCTTTTGTTTAAAATAATAATAAAGGTAAACGAAATCTAAAATTTTCCCAAAAAAAGCGATTTGAGGATACATTAATAATGTAAAGGGCCAGATACAATCAACGTATAACGTACTATTAAATACAGCTAGTTAATTGCTAAGCTACAACCTGTAAAAAATCATCACAGAAAATCAAAATATACAATATATATATTATGCTGTATAAAAGGAAAGTAACATTGAAATATATTCAACTATATGATAAAATGTAACATAATAAGGTAGTAATAAAAGTTTAACTGCTTCATGTTTTATGACTCTAGTTAGTCTCACTAGAAGATATACGGAATTTAATTTATGACGGCGGTAAAATTCCTTACTTTTGCCATAGTGGATCTATTGAAGTTTGTAGCTGTAGCTGTATGTGTAGTATGTAGTTCTTTCTTCATTTTTTTATGTTCTGTGAAGAAAGGATAATTTATTTTATTTAGGAATGTTTTAAACAAATATATAAACACTTTTTTGTGTGTGCGTCCTGCTTTTTTTCGATGAATTAAAAATTCATTCAACTGATAAATAGAAAACTGGTAAGAAACTTTGTGCATCCATAGTTCTGGTCTACTACTGGTGAGTATTTTTAGTAACATCTAGTATCATCACTTTCTAAAATAAAAAAATTTCCTTCACATACACTTTAACAACATTTCTATAGAGTAAATACACTAGAAATTTTCATCTTTAAGAGAAGTGATGGGAACACACGCACACATATAAAAAATATAAATTAAAAAAATTAAAAAGGTCGATGGGACTTACAGTTAGATTTTGAAGTGCTAATTTCACCAACAAAAATTAAATCAAGACTAGAGATATACACAGTTTAACAATTTTATCTGGCAGCTTTTCACGAGGTCTTAATTTCCTTTTTCTGCAGGACATGATTTTATCAGAATCATCTTAAGGCAGTATTAAAAGAAAAAACAATTCCACGCTTAATAACTCGAGATTTTCTGAGACATTTTCAGGGTCGTTTTTTAAAGTAAGATCATGAAACTGGGAGACGTGATTTTTGAGAGATGTATAAAAGACCTGTTTTTCTTTTCTATTAGAGCTTGATTCATAAATAATTGTTTTTCGGTATGATCATTTTTTTTTTCTTTTCCAGCACTATCACTTCGAGAAATTCGGTTCAAAATGTCCAGAAACTTGTCAATATAAGGTTTATAATAAATTTATTTGGATTTGATATCTAGAGAATTGACGAAGTTATGATTTTTTTTGTTAACCTAGACCCTTCTCCTTACCCCCCCCTTTTTTTCGCTGTTTGAGAGGATTTTTGATTTTATCAAAAATGTGATTTGAATGAATCAAAATTTTGATTTATCAAAAATCTGTCATGCATAAATTTTTGTCACATTTCCTAGAAGTAATAATAATTTTGAACTGATTTGATATGGATTATAGTTAAGAAGTTATGAGTTTTTTCGGTTTTCAATAAACCGCTTCCCATTTCTACCCCCTTGTTCTGATTGTGCCAATAAATAATCTTGGCACGGATTTTCTGGCAATTAATTTTATGTATCAGATTGGAAGAGATTTGAGCAAAATTATGGACGTTAAAAAAATTATGGAAGTCGTTTTTAATTGAGAGTGGTTTTAGGTTTAGAGACATGATTTGCAAAAATTTTGCAGAAATTCCAACATAGGTTAGAATGCAATGGATAGTATTTTTTACAAAACTTAAGGTCATTGTGCCTAAAAGAGACGCAATATACAATAGTTTTGTTGCATTTTATTATATAAATATATATTTTAGTAGGCAGTAAATTATTGAATAATGTACTTTTAGTTCAAAACTAAACTGTTTTGTATAAATTTAATAATCTCTTTTTCAGGAACTCTTTATTAAGTCATATTAAGAACTGACTGGATCTGAAGTTTCATGAAAATCTGTGCTATAGTTCTTGAGATAGAGCAATTGCGGAAATTGCAAAAGATGCAGCGCCATCTATTGAGCCATCTACGCCAATAGATGGCGTCATTTATGTAAAGTATGCCTTGTTTTTAGTGGTGCCTTTTTAGATTTAATTTATTACGTATTTTTTTGTATATAATATGTTTATTTGATTCAAAAATTTGCAGTTTTGCATTTTGAGGGTCCGCCCACGAAGCAATTTTTAGCGTAATTGTAGAAAACATCAATTCTTGTAAAGGACTAACGGAATCTCAAATTTTATGATAATTCGTGCCTTAGTTCTGGCAATTGAACTATTGAAGAAATCATGAAAAATGCTAAATAGCCGCGCCTCCTGTCCAGCGATTTTCATCAAAAACTAATCAGTACTAATTTATATCAGGGACTAGCCGAATATATTTTTTCATTGAAATCCGTGCATTAGTTCTCGATATAGAGCTATTGCGGTAATCGTAAAAAATGCAGCATAGCCGCGCCATCTGTTAAGCGATTGACGCAAAATTATAGAAAACATCAATTCTTCAAGGACTACTGAATCAAAAATTTTATGAAAATATGTGCGTTATTTCAGGAGATTGAGCTATTGTAGAAATAATGAAAAATGCTGTATAGCAGCGCTACCTGTTGAGCGATTTACATCAAACACCAATTTAAATCAGGCACTAGCAGAATATAATATTTTATTAAATTCCGTGCTTTAGTTGAGATAGAGCGTGTACAAAATTTGTGTCGCATAAGAGAGGGACAGATAAATTCACAGATTCACAGAGAGGTATTTGAGAAAAACGTATTTTTTGGTACCTCTTTCAACTAAAACCTGCAAATTCTTCAAAAACCGGAAGTCGAAAATTTTCACGAATCCAACACTCTTCTTGTAAAGAAAGAAGAAAGTAAAAATAACTTCTTTTGACTAGCGTGATTTATACATCAAGCATCTTACTTTATTTAAAGAATGACTATTTTAATAAATTGATTCTACTAATTATTTAATTATGTTTTTCTAAAGCTGTAATATAAAAGTATTTTTATGTAGATTTAGGTGTTATTATTGAAGTTAAATTTATATTTAAGTTCTTTTATTAATAAGTCTTCATAAGTGAAATTAAATATTAAAACAATTCGATTAATATTATTCTATTTACAATAAAGAAAAGTAGAGAAGGATAATTTATATGCATAATTGATATATGAAGTATGATACTCATTTTTAAAATGAATAATTTAATAAATTATTCTGATAATTAGATACTTGTATGTTACTAAAGTTATAACATAAATATATTTTTTTAAAGTAATTTAATTTATCGTGTTGAAAGAATCATAGAATAAAGGGAATATTTACTCAAAGCTATGTTTACTTTCACTTCAAACAGAGGCATCTTAAGTTCAGACAAATACGTGACTCAAAGAGAAATTCAGACACCTAACTGTCGGATTGTAAAATTTTAGACATCCATGGTGATTGAAATTACGACATTTAGATGTATTACTATGATCAATGTACAAACATTGTAAACTAAAATATCTGAAATTCAGACACATAAGTGTGTTTAAATGAAGTGTTCAGTTTTCAGATACTTTAAAGTGTTTTATGTGCGTCTGAAATGAAGACTTTTCAAACGTCTGAATCACATCCGTGTTTGACCCACTTTTTATTTGTCGACAATAGGCAAATATATTTTCACCTTTTTTTTATTACAAAAATTGTACACTGTAAAAAATATCCGTTAAAATATGGAAGCTGTACTGCCAATTTATACTATTTACTTTTTTTAATTGAAATTTTCTTCTGTAAATTCCTGAAAGTTCTCCTTTATTATTTCATATCATTGTATTTAGGAATTTCCATTTAAAAGATTAAATGTAATCTTTCAAAGACAAACCCACATATTTCAGTCTTCACTTTCCAGAATCAAGTGTATTAGACATGATTTTAACTCAAACTCTTTTTATCGCTTATAACCCGATAGGTAATTTATTTATCAAAAAACAGAAGACTCATTGTTTCTGACAAACATCACCATAACCAGCCTACTTCATGTGTTTCCGATAAAAAGGAATTAATTATTGTATCACAAATGCCCTTTTGGATTTGAAAAAAAGATTCTAATATAATTTCTTTTGAAATCAGGAGTGGCGTCATCTATGAAAATTAAAAGCAATCACGTTCTTTTATAATTTTATCAGTTTTCCTTTGCCTTTTCTTACTTTTAACCGATTTCACACAGCCAGTAGACATATTTTAACATACCCGAATCATTGAGCATTTGGACAATTAAAGGTTGTAAAATGCATTACATGTTTTTGAAATTTATAATTTTTTAACAAAGGCTAAAATCCTTTTACTCAAATGAAAAACGCAATTTTAAGCGTTTATACTTCGATTTTTCACATAAAAATATAAATTCAGACAATATTAAGTTAACGATATAATATCGTATATATATGTGTGTGTATGTCTGTATTAAATTCACAACACCAAAACATGACTCGTTTAAGCTCTCCAAAACCAATTAAAAGTCGGATCATTCAATTAAAATTAGTTATCAAACCCAAAAAAAATCGAACAAAAACTATATAACAAACTTCAAAAGCAAAATAAGCAAAAAAAAAAAAAAAAAAAAAAAAAAAAAAAAAAAAAAAAAGCGTAACGTTTGGAATGACCGAAGGCAGGCTGCATGGCTAATGGTAATGCATGCTGGGTTAATCGGTATTACACATGTAACGTCCCCAAAACCAGCCGATACCAGGCTATGTTTGTATGCACATTGTTAAACTTTTTAAATAATTTAATATTTGAAAAATAATGTATCCTCTGTTTTAAACAATAACACTTGTTAAAGTTCATTTTATAGAAAAGAAAGCTTTATCCCTGACACATGAAATTAAAAAGTCAAATATTCAAAATTCTAGAAAACAAAAATGTGTAAAACGTTCGGAATTGTAATTGTGAAAAAAATCTACCACTGCCCAAACTACATTGCTTGTGCATAATAATGGCGTGGCAATATTGGAAGCTTCAACTTGGGAAAACGTAGTTTAATGTTCAAGACGATTCCACTAGACAGCTCAATGGTTACGTAGTCCTTCTGATCGCTGTTTGCACAACCTCATCGACCTGTCTAAAGCGGTGTCTTGCAAGAGTAGCCAGGGTTTCATCCCATGTGGATGCCACCTACCCATCGGGTAGCTCCAGAGTGGCTGGAGTTTCAGGCCTCCACTTGCCTCGCACCGCCGCACAGACTTGGCCTATTTTGTCGGTTGAAAGCTTGTACGAAAGGAACTTTCTGAAAGGAACTCGCTTAGCTTGCAAAATGGCTCTCTTATACTCCGCCCGCCTCCACTTAAAGAGTGCCTCCCGTTCTTTCTCTGAATCGAATCAAGCGTCCGCTTGAACAACCTTCGCAGTGCACCCACTCTAGACCTCTGAGACTCCAGTTCTGGAGTCCACCAACACGTCTCCTTGCCTGAGGCAGGACGATTTTTGCGATGTTTCGAGCACAAATCCGCCAGAATTGAATCAAGATGTTCAACTCCCGAGCCAGGTGTGTCATAATCCTACGTACAAATCTGCGTCTGAAGATCCCGGACGAAATCGTCCCAGACAATCTACCTAGGTTTCCACCGACTGCGGACGCCCCTAGATTATTGAACCCTTGGTACGTCCAGCCCCAATAGCATGCATGACTCACAGTGACGTCACTGTGAGTCACTTTGGTCACATCACATCTGTGACCAAAATGCTACCATTCAGTGACGTCACATTATGACTGAGATGTGACTTTCTTAAAAATCTTTAGAAATTTATAAATATCCTTCAAAACATGTTATTTACTTTAAAAAACATGTTTCTGGCAATTTAAATATCGTCGCATTTGTCACAGCTTCGCCACAATGTCAATGTCAAATTAGTCACAAAGACACATTTTTCACAAATTTGTCACATTGTGACCACTTTGTGAAACGTCACAAAAGAGCTCTAAAACGGCCATAACGACTTCACATTTTAGTCACTGTGACTTCACATCGACAATCGATGGTCACAAAGTCGCAAAGTGACTTCACAACGACGTTGCAGTGACATCACCATGCTTTACGGGAGGTTATGGCGTTATGATCGCTGAGTGTCACCCAGTCTTGGATAATCCAGTCAGTAATGCGATGTGCGCACTTTCGGACCAGAAGTAAATCGATCCAACTTTGACCCTGATGACAATCAAAGGTCGCCGCACTGTGTGGATTATTGATGATTTCTAAATCATAACTAAAAACGAAGGAGATGACTTCCTCATCCATAGCATCTGTTGATCTGCCCCCCCCTCTCCCCAGATGTACGACTTCGCGTTAAAATCCCCGACAACCTGAACTCTGTCCTGAGGGTACTTCGATAGCAAGTCGCTCAACTCAGTGAAGACCGGAACAATGTCCTCAGGCGGAAAGCAATAGTACGGCACTATTAACACGTCCTCCTCTGCAATTGTACAGCGAAGGCCACTATGTCGTCGGTGTTCAGAACCACACAGTACTTCAGTCGAGAAATGATCCCAAAGGAAAATGATTTCTGCTGTGTTCCGAAGACATGACTTTGGAGAAACCGTCAGGTAAGGCGACGATTTTCCCCTGGTTGACACGCTGCTCGTTCAAGAAGATCACATGAATGCTCCCCTAACTGGTACGTAACCGCTGTACTGCGGTTGACATTGGGGTGAATAAATTTGGCACTATTGACCATAATTGCGTTTCTCGGTCAACGCCAGTTCTTTACGGAAGGTGTAACACTACTGTAAACTCGTAACATGGTCAGCGGGTAGAGCCTTATTAGCCGGGTTCATCGAGTTGACGTTATACTGTTTGGGCACGCAGGTTCACTGGTGCAATATTTGAGGATGTGGTCGTGACCACCACACTTTCCTCAGCATGTGACGCTGCGCTCTTGCCATGTGGCCATATTTCCAACAGTTGATGCATTGGAGAGGACACCGTCTGCGTGAGAAGAACAATGCGTTCTAACCAACGTTCAACTTCCGCATTCAGTCAAGTCGCTGGTACGACTCCAAATCCTTAGAGAAAACCACATTCCGCCCTTCCTTTCCTTCAAAGAATTTCTTGAGGGAAATATCAGCGTTGTCTAACGCTGCGTTCGGACTTTTCAGGGCTTCAATGATTTCGTCTCCTGTAGCATCTGTGCCGACTCCAGAGATGACTATCTCTGGATTGCTCCCGACCAGCTTAGAAGATGACAATGTGGTAAGTGAGATCTATATTTGAGTCACTGTGTTTTAACATTTTGAAACACTATTGAGCCATGATAATACTTAGGAAGTTTTCTTTAGCATGTAGGGGAAATTTCACATTTCTATATGTATAAACTATCGCAATTTGTTATGAATTTTTCTGTCCAATGATAAACAAATGTATGCATTAGAGATTTTTCAAATTCGTTAAACCTAAACAAGTTATTCGAAATAAAAAATAAATATGTTCTTTTTTATCGAAAAATACATCATGAATCAGGGTAGTTCATATCATGAATTTACAGTGCACCAAAAAATCCTTTAATTTCTTTTTGAAGGACTAATAAATTGACAGAAAAACTACCTTTCTTTTGCATCTACTTTGTTTAATATATAATAATATATAATGTATAATTATGATAATTATACATATTTATGAATTGTTATGACTTATTTACCTATAGAAAACTTTTGTTAAAAATTAATCTAATGCATAATTTTGTTTGAATTCTGACGGATAAAGTTAGAATGTTTCGTATTTTCTCGGACAAAATTAACATAACTTTTGATAAGAAATATTCCTCAGGTAAATTTTTTTACATATCTATTTTTATTCACACTTTTTGAAAGTATTTGGGATTTTATATGCGTATAAATAAATTTTATTTAAAACAGCATTTAACAATATATCGCTCTTGGGATTTTTAACGTCAAAGTCTACGCAGTAAATTTATATTCTGTGGAGATACTTTTTTCCCACTGGATTCTTATTTTAAATTTTAACATTTCTTTTCGCGTAGACTACTATAAGATTCTATTATATTCTTTTTCCCCTATACAGTGGCTGTACTAGTTGTTTGAAAAAAGACATAGTGCCTTACAATAAAAAATCAAATTTACTAAAAAAAGAAGTAAAATTTGAACATATATAATATTTTTTAGATAAATACTTCAAAGATAAATTTTCTAAGTGGCCAAAATATCTTTTCTTAAAACTACAATTCTAAGGTGCATTTTACACAAAAATTTTAAAGGCAGATGTAAGGTATAATTAACTACATACATAAAAATGATAAATCTTAAACAATACTGAGTATTGAATTCATAAATGATAAATTATACTATAAGTAAAATTAGCCTTATAAATTTTCACCCAAAGAATAATTAACTTTTTTCTCTGTAAGTAAATCAAATTTTATTTTAAGTTTAATCCCGAATCCCGTAATAATCCCGTATTGACTTAGTGTCATTCTATAGCAAATTTACTTGTAATAATTAAATCGTAGTTTACTGAAATGAAGACGTTTAATAAAACGCCATCGCAGATACAAAAATACGTCAAAAATAATAAATATTTTTAGTTATGAATGAAAATTCTTTAAATTCTAGGCGAGTAAAATGTAAACATTCAATAAATACTTATTGCGAACACAAACCTTCAAAAGGTTTATTAACGCAATTTTATACTCACTTAAGAAAAACTAAATTACTTGATCTTTTTATGACATAGTGAAATGTCATTATTTTTATGCATTTTTTTCTACCAGATACGTTATTGAAACAATACATCTTTTATCGATTACATTGGTCTTGTTTGCTGAAAGTTTGGAGTATGAAAAAAAATCAAGCATCAAGCATAGATTATGAAACACTTTTCAAACACATTCAGAATATAACCAAACTGCGCTATTTAATAAGTTAAAATATTATGTCAGATTCAACAATATGGAATAGAATTTTCTATTTCACAGAAACTAATTTGTAGTAAACCTAAACTACATTTATCAATTTCATTTCTAATAGATTCACGTATTTAAAATATCCGCAAATAATGTCCCTTCCTCCCCATAGCATTATGTAACGGAATTCTGTTGTTTGGCCCTGTAAATGAAAAATAAATATCCTTTGTGCGACATATTCTATAAAATGTATATTTTAGTACATTTCATAAATGCACATCAATTCACTATATTTTGTCGGGTTAACGTCGTTGAAAAGCACTTTAAACTATTTTATCCCATCCGCAGTGTAACAGAATACTTTTGATTGTCACTGTATTTGAAAAATATATCCGATTTTACTAAATTTTGAAATAGCTCAACAAAATTCTGCAAAAGTGATATTTAAAATTTCAAACGATTTGATTTGGTAGTTTCTGTGATGTTATATGTGGAGAGACACACGGACGGATCAGATGACGAGTATAGGTTCTACGTATTTATATAATTACAAATGCACCTAAAAAATGTGCCCCACAATGGTCCCAAATAGCATTATGTGGCCAAAACTCAGAAAATCGAATTTAATAGTTCGGAATGAGACATAATCTACAGTATCCAGAAATATCTGAAGATTCATATTCTTAAATATTTTGGTTTTATAAGTACACGTGAATTCGTACTGCGTATGTAAAAAGTTTTGAATGATTTCTATTGTTGCGTGAATTTCAGGCAAATTTGCTACGTTCATTCGCTAAATAAGCCTTTTTTACATAGTTTGTTGTTTTTTCTTTGTATTTTTCTGAAGCAACATTACATTGCATTCTTAGTTTGACTTTTTGATTGCAAAATATTTCAAAAATAAAAAAGAGGATTTTAAAAAACAAACAAACAGTTTTAAGGCATTTTTGTTCATAAAAAGTGATCTAAAAAAGAACCTCCGAGTTCCTCAGACTTTCATACTACATAATGTAGAATGAACATTCTAAAACCATATACCAAAATATCTAATGCAACTTTTTGCGATTGCGTGAGAATCAGTAGTATGAAGTTGGACATTGAATATTGATAACATCAGTAATCGGGATTAAGGTCTATCTAATTTTCGTACTGCCCAAAAATTGACACTTTCCATAAAAGGCAATATTCTAATTAACGTAACACTGTGATTTTATTTTTTTTATTAGCAATGAGGGAGGGGGAGGGTTAGAGTTGTAATTCTTTCTTTTAGACATATTTATTTGTTTTTACATTTTTAATTTTACTTTTTTCGTTTATGTTAAAATATTATTAAAATTTCATTCATTTTTAAAAGAATTTATCTTAAACGTTCATTTATACATATATTTATCAAATTATACCGATATGCAAGCATCCGAACTTTAATCAATTGCTAAACATCATTCGATTTTTTAAATTTATTGAAATTTTAGAAAAATTACTTTTTGCCTTGTTAAAAAGAATTAAATTAAATATATATTTTAATTTTCGCATAACTTCATGTAACTATATAGTAAAAAAAATATATTAAAGATATTTTTTCTTTTGCGCAGTTTGTTATTTGAGTTTCCTTTAATTATTTTAATTTATTTACACATTTAAATTTAAATGAATCTTTTAATGTATCTTTACTTACTTATATGAATTTCATACTTATTTACATTTATTCTGGTTAAACAAAGAAACATATGACAACGCTACCAGAAGATATTTCTAATCTATCAGCAAGAGAAATTAATCATGATGCAATCAAATTTTTTCTAGTAATGTTGTTTGTGTTGTCGAGTGGCCATGAAGATAATATCAAACATTTTGTTTTATATCAAAAAACATCTTTTCTGAGTGATATAAAGCTACACATTTGGTATCTACTAACGTCTACCGTTCATAAAGTTGTAGAATACAGAGCATAGCTCTGCAGTATTAACAACTATGGGGCTACTGTCGGGGGAAGCAGAAGAGGCAAAAAATAAAGACATCAGAAATTACAAGAATTTTTCAGCAGAAAATCAAACAGATTATGCTATTATACAGTCAAACTGAACATCAACGGTTTATTTTGCCGACTGCTTCTGTTTTCGGACATCGTAATTTCCCCTATTCGTGAGTTGCTCCAAAAGAGTACGCATAAGCCTGCCCCCAAAATTAAAAAAGTTTGCAAACATTACTGATTTCAAATAAACTGCATAAAAATTTGTCGGAAAAAACAGCTATAAGCAATGAATCTAGAAGATAGCAGTGAAGAATCATCACATGCTTCTGCTTCAGATGTATAACTATGAATGTTGTACTGAATAAATTTTGGATTCGATAAGTAAAAAATTCGTTATTTTATGATTGTGTAAATATTCTATTAAATTACATTTAATTCAGTTATTATATGTCTATAGTTATTAGTACAAGCAATTATTCGCATTACTAATAATTTTCAGTGTGAATAAGCAATATAATATCTTGTTTTAAAACATACGAGTATCTGTTTACTTGTAAAAGAAAAGACACAGAGATAAAAAAAAAATTCACTTATTCCTTGGGATAAAATTTTGCTTTTACTTGAAATGTGTGAATCCGAATTTCTGGAAAGTTAATATGTAAAGTTTTTATTCTATTTTTTCATAAAACTTTATAAAACATTAAAATATAGCTGATTTTGTTTGTAAAAAAATTAAAATTTTAACGGATATTAGATATTTTATACCTGAGAGAGGGAAGGGGAAGAGGAGGAAGAAGTGGAAATTTCAAAAGTACTGAAAATTTAGATAAATAATAATATATAGTATAATAATAATAATTACAAAAATAAAATATCAAAGGCAGAATCTTCATTTTTTATTAGAATTTCAAAGGTATTCTCTATGTAATGGAGTGAAGGAAAAGTAGGAAGGGGGGGGGCAAAAATTTAGAACGTAATCTAATTAATGAATTGTATGATATATTTATTAATTCATAGTAAATACAAGTATCTAAAACTTTAAAAATGTCATGCGTTTTTTAGATTTTCTATGCTGTAAAAGTTAATGGAAGAAAGGGAGATTTTACATTTTTGTGTAGAAGGAGGGAGTGGGCCAAAATTAGAAAAATGTGAGGGAGTGGGATAAAATGAAAGAAATTATTTTGATTATATATGTATTTTATTGATTGCTAATATTTTTTATTGATACTTGTTACTTTACAGTAACACTAGAAAAGGAGAAAAATGTACGATTTCAAAATATATATTGAGAGACAGTGAGGAGGGGATAAAAAATTCTGGAGAGACAGAATTAGAGGATCTGCTTTAAAAAGAGAAAATATTAATAATATTCAAAAGTGGAATTATCTCCTTCCTGTAAAAGAAATATTGTAAAAGTGGTGTGGCAAGCTTTTTTGAAATATAATCTGTGTTTATGAAAAAACTGACCAATGCATCACATTATATAGCTCCTAAATGAGAGGATCTGCCATTTGGGTGCGTTTAAAATCAAAAATGAATTTAAAAATGAGTCCGAATATAAGCAATTTGGATTTGAGGTTTTTCTGATACTCCTATTTTTGTTTAATTTACTTTTGATATACGAATTGGTCTTATGAAAAACTTGTCAACACAAAAGTTGTAGATATTATTGAGAAGATTTAAAATAAATTTAAATAGATTTGATAGTTTAAGAATTGACGAAGTTATAGATTTTTGTCTTTTCTCACCTCCTTTTTTGTTTTTGTTTTTAATTTTTTTTATCGGTAAGAACTAATCCTTTCAAAAACTTGTAAAAACAAAAGTTTTAGATAATGTTGAGAGCATTTACACAAAATTTAGTTGGATTTGATATCTTGAGAATTGACGAAGTTATGAATTTTTTTCTCCCAAAAACTCTGTTTTTTTTCGCCTCTTGAGTCCATTTCTAAATTTATCAAAAATCTGTCATACATAAAATTTTTCCCCATTTTTAAGAAGTAATATAAATTTTAAACCGATTCGATATCTATTTTAATTAAGACGTTATAGCGTTTTTTCGCTTTTCACAAAACCCCTCCCTATTTCCACGCCCTTGGACCGATTTTGCCCATTAACGAACTTAGCCGAATCGCTTCATTTTATGTATCAGTTTGGAAAAGATTGGAGCAGACCTATAGAAGTTATCGTGTCCATAAGAAAGTGATATATATATATATACAGGGTGATTCCAAATTTTTTTTACAATAAAAGAGGGGTGATAGTACACATCAAGACAAACAATATTAAATAGGAGACCAAGGGTCCAAAACGTTTTCCTAAGGAAATAGCCGCCATTAAAGTTTAGGGACCAAAATTTCAAATAAACATAAAAAACGGAAAAATCGGTCGATTGATTTGCGGTTTTCACTAAAATTATTCTTTATGTCGGCATTTTCTTGAAATTAAATTATAAAGGTAAATTTCAAAAAATGCCGATAGAGGGCGCTTTAGACTTTGGAGTAATGTACAACTATTTTTTGCCGGTATTTTTTGAATCTCAATAAATGTTTTCGTAAGTTTACACTCAAACTTAAATTTTGAGCTCAAAATCTGTAGCTGGGAGTGGTTAAGTAACACAAACTGAGCTGTGTTCAGAGGGTTCAAATTTCAAATGATTAAAAAAAAAAGGAAAAATTGGTCGATTGATTTGCGGTTTTCACTAAAACTATTCTTTATTTAGGTATTTTCGTGAAAATAAATTATAAAGATAAATTTAAAAAATGCCGATAGAGGGCGCTTTAGACTTTGGAGTAACGAACAACTATTTTTGGCCGTTATTGTTTGCATCTCTTTAAATGATTTCGGAAGCTTAGACTTAAACTTAAATTTTGAGCTCAAAATCTGAATAGTAGGGAGGGGTTAAGTAGCACAAAATGAACTGTGTTCAAAGGGGAGGGGAGGTTCAAATTTAAAGTAATTATAGAAAATGGAAAAATTGGTCGATTCGTTTGCGGTTTAAAATAAAACTATTCTTTAAGTCAGTATCTCCTTGAAAATAATTTTTAAAGATAAATCTAAAAAAATTCCGTCAGAGGGCGCCTTAAACTTCAGAGTAACCAACAATTCATTTTAACCATTATTTTTTGGTTCTAATTAAATGCTTGCAAAAGCATTTTAAATGTGCTCGGAAGCTTAAATATAAACTTAAATTTTGAACTCAAATCCTGAATCGTTATGAGGAGTTAAGAAGCGCAAACTGAAGTGTGTTCAGGAGTTGAAATTTAACCCTCTTTCCTCCTCGAACACAATTCAATTTTTCGCTACTTAAACACTCCCAACGATTCAGAATTTCAGCCCAAAATTTAAGTCTATGCATTTGAAAGCATTTAATGAGATTAAAAAAATTACAGTTAAAAATAGTTGTACGCTACTCCAAAGTCTAAGGCGCCCTCTATCGGCATTTTGTGAAATTTATCTTTAAAAATTATTTTCAAGAAAACACTGATTGATCAAGAAAACTGCTGATTTAAAAATTAGTTTTAGCAAAAACCGCAAACGAATCGACCAATTTTTTCCGTTTTTTACAATTATTTGAAATTTGAACCCTCTGAACACAGCTAAGTTTGTCTACTTAACTACTCCCAGCTATTCAGATTTTGAGCTCAAAATTTAAGTTCAAGTATAAGCTTACGAAAGCATTTAATAAGATGCAAAAAATAACGCCAAAAAAGAGTGTTTCGTAACTCCAAAGTCTAAAGCGCCCTCTATCGGAATTTTTTTTAATTTATCTTTATAATTTATTTTCACGAAAATACCTAAATAAAGAATAGTTTTAGTCAAAACCGCAAATCAATCGACAAATTTTTCCATTTTTTATAATCATTTGAAATTTGAACCCTCTGAACACAGCTCAGTTTGTGTTACTTAACCACTCCCAACTACAGATTTTCAGCTGAAAATTTAAGTTTGAGTCTAAGCTTACGAAAACATTTAATGAGATGCAAAAAATACCGGCAAAAAATAGTTGTTCGTTACTCCAAAGTCTAAAGCGCCCTCTATCGGCATTTTTTGAAATTTATCTTTATAATTTAATTTCAAGAAAATGCCGACATAAAGAATAATTTTAGTGAAAACCGCAAATCAATCGACCGATTTTCCCGTTTTTTATGTTTATTTGAAATTTTGGTCCCTAAATTTTAATGGCGGCTATTTCCTTAGGAAAACATTTTGGACCCTTGGTCTCCTATTTAATATTGTTTGTCTTGATGTGTACTATCACCCCTCTTTTATTGTAAAAAAAATTTGGAATCACCCTGTATATATATATATATATATATACAGGGTGTCCTTAAACTCATGGTACATACGCTACACTGTAAAAAAATATAGGTTTTCACTAAAATATATTAAGTACCTTTACAGACATTACAGACGTTACTAGATAATCTTTAGTAATCAATCGCTTCGCAAAACATTACAAAAGTATTTCTAGTAAAGTTACTCATCAAACAGCTGTAACTGACGCGGAGTGTTGATCAGCCAGTCAACACACCAACCTCAAAGATCTTTGGCCAGCCCGCCAGCCGCCAGCGAAACCGCTGAACTGTCGCCAATGACCTCGTGATCCAGCCGAGTTTTGTTTTGGAAGTGATTTTCATGTTTTTAAGGTAAGTTATATTTTATTTAAGCTAGAAATATTTACAAATATTCAGTTTATTTTTATTAAAAGTTAATTTCACCACTAATCTCTTATTTCTTTTAGGCCTAACTTAAACCTTGCTTGTCAATTGTCGCGAGTATTACTAATATTCTGTATGTAGTTTATGCAGTTTAAAACCTGTTTTTTCTTGTTTCTTTCTCTCTCTTTGATTAAATAATTATAAAAATGAAATGTTAATTAATCTACTGGTAATCTTTGATATTGTAACTTGAGATTTAATAGTCTGGGATAAATATTGTATCGTTCAAGTTCGTTTGTCATGTTTTGGGACCATAAAAATCTTTTATTAAACTAATCTACTTATTTAATTTTATCTGAAATCTCAATGTTCCCATGCACGCTATTTATAAAATAACAAATATTTCGCAAACTATAGGGAGAACTGGGGCACATTGATACTTGGGGCACATTGATACACCCCCTGTGCAGCACACAGGGTCATTACAGGAAGCTTCAAACCAGCTCCAAAAGGTGATACTAGTGAAATTAACTATATACAGAAAGTTTTGGAATGATTCGATAGATTGATGAAATGGGATGGGTGATTAATTGTTTTTGTAGGTCAAAAGTAAATTTTAGTTGTACAACTGAAATGGTATTACACAACTACTCCAGTATTTTCAACCGAAAAGCATACCCTCCCTGACAAGTAAAGCTACTCTTTATCAGTTCCTCATTCTTTATTGTTAGATAAATTATGAAGTGTTGGAATTGCGACTCATTTTATTCAAAATGGCTGTATGGGGCACATTGATACAGTCTTTGTCGGGGCACATTGATACAACCCAAATCCTTTCTAGTTCATTTTTTCATTACCTTTTATTTATTTTTTTACCATACACTCCCTAATTCAACCATTTTTCGTCAAAAAATTCTACTATTAGTTTTTATTGAAGTGAAATAGCTCTAATTTCTTTATATTAGAACATTTGATAGTATTTTTGCAAACAGAACAAACTTGCAAAATACAAATAAAAACAATGTACAAACTTACACAATATATAGTGCTAGTAGACTTAACAAAAGAAATGGACGGCGGCCTGGCAAATCTCTAATTTATATCGATTATCCAGAGAAAAAAGTATTATCGACATGGGGAATATCAAGTAAGAGAAACAAGCTGCAGAACAGTACAGGATAATTATATTATAAACATAATTTTTAATAGAATTATCCTTTATTTTCTGTTTGTAAACCGATTTATAAACAGTAAACCTGGTAATTCTTTCACCTTTCCTAAGAAAGAAAATAATTCTGGGGTTAAAGTGCCAGATATAACAAAGTTACCACTGTCAACAAACAGACAAGGAACAGCCAGAACATCAGGTCATTATACATTTCATTTTGATTGCTTTAATATCGCTTACAAATAAATTGTGTGCGATTTTAATGTCTATAAATATATATAAAATGATTTGCTAACTATTTTTCTATGAAAAATATGCATTGGTGTTATTTTGTCGCCATTTTTCCCAGACGTGTCAAAGTGTATCAATCTGCCCCGGGGATGGGGACATTGATACAAATTACTTTTTTTGATTTTTTTTAAATTACATGCAAAAATAATATATAAAACAACGATTGTACATTTTTATAACACACTGCACAGGTTTTGCTGACATCACATAGAAAAATAACTTGAAATTTTTGCTTTCTAGACACCAAAAATTTTTTTTTGAAAAAAGCTGTATCAATGTCCCCCAGTTCCCCCTACGTGTTTGCAGCCTTTTGTAAAATTACCCCTGATAGCTCAGTCAAAATATAATTTAAAATTAATAAAAACATATTTTTAATCACAATTATCGCCGTTTTATTTTATTGTATGTTATTAAAAGTATTAATAATGTAAATTAGACTTAAAGTTCGACTTACCCCCATCTGTTTGTTTACGTTTTGATGTTTTGAATGCTTGAATAATGCAGTATTGTCAGCAAGCAAAGCTTTCGTTTGAGTCTAATTTGTTAAACATGGGTTGGAACTACTGTTCATGTTTATTGTATTGACATCAGGGTTGGCTTGATTTAAATTGACAGATTTAAATCAGCTGATTTTTTTTAAATCATTTGATTTAAATCAATTTTTCTTTTTTTTTTTTTAAATGGTAGAATTTAGTTAGCAGAGAAATAAGAAGTTGCTGTAAATAAGTAGCAGGTCTTTTTCTGGTATTGCCAAGATTTCTATCAGAAAGAATGGGGCAGGTGCAGGTTAAGTCCAGGTGTCAACCTCCTAATTTTTTAATTCTTTGTTATTTGCCAAAAAAATTTAGACAGTGAGGCGAAACGCAGAAACACTTAATAATAAATCATTTTGTTTGCCAATATTTGCAACTGAATGATTTTAATCATTTTTTGTTCCACAAGTTAATAATTAAACAAATTCATTAATGTTCACCAAAAAATCAGATTCTACATGTAAGGAACAAGTTTTAAAATTTGCCATATTACACTGTCAAATTTCAATCAAAGCTTATGAATTTTTAAAAAGCATTCCGAAAACAAAATAATTAGTTTGTTTATTGTAGTCACAAATCGCAGACGAATGAAGTGTGCATAGTAATACATTGTTGTTGTTTTAATTTTAAACTTAAAATCTTAATTCTTACTTTTTATATAATGTTTGACAAATTAATTTTAACTTTCATTTTATTATTAATAATATGCTATAATTTTTTTTAATAAGACATTAGATAAAGATAGAATTACAAAATTTAAAGCAAGATATGAACAAGCTTTTAATGGCTGTCATATTGCTAAAGTTTTATTAAATCCCTCTGTTTTAATTCAAAATGAAATTTCACTTAGTGTAGAGGAAAATATTAAAGGTTTGGCATTCATTAAAGAAAATTGTCCAAATCTTCTCACCTGTTGTAGCACAATTTTTTGAAATTTGGTCAGGGAAAGTCCGGGAACCTTTTGAGATTTGGTCATGGAAAGTCAGGGAATTCGCCAGTCATGTTTTGCTGGGAACCCTGTATTCAACAAAATTTCCAATACTCATCGACAAAATTTGTTCTTTTTCCACACTCTGTCAATGAAATTCATGCTTTTTTTTCACAGCAAATTGGTGAAATTTACAATTTTTTTCTGTGTCCTACTGATAAAAATTGTAATTTAAGCTATATCATTTAGAAATTTTTTTTAATAAAGAATTTTGTAAAAATGTGCCATAACTACATGGGTGAAAGTTTTCAGTCTTAAAAATTTCCGAGGACGGAAGCGGATCATGGAAAAGACGCGCTTCTCAAAAAAGAAGATGCAATGAAGATTCGAATGATCGCAAAAAAAGAGAGATTTCTGTGAAGCAATTGAAAAAAAAAGATGCCTTTTCCGTCAAAATTTTGCAAAAAAAAAAAAAAAAAAAAAAAAAAAAAAAAAGGGGGAGGGGTTGTCGAAGAATTGCGAAAAACTTGCTAATTTTGTTAAAGGATCCATAACCATTTCCATTGCAAAATTGTGAATAGCACATTGTTTCCGTCAAAGGATCACGAAAAAGACACCATCTCAGTCAAAAAGTACGAAATAGACATGGTCTCTGTCAAAGAATAACAAAAAAAGCATCTTCTGTCAAAAACTTGCAGAAAAAAACAAGATTCCTGTCCTAGGAACGTGAGAAAGACGCTAATTCTGACAAAAGATCATGAAAAAGATGGACTCTCGGTCAAAGAATGCAAAATAGATGCAGTCTGTGTCAAAACATCGCAAAAAAGACATTATATCTGCCAATAGAATTTTAAAAAATTAAGATTTTTATCAAATTATTCTAGAGGAAACTCAAATTATGTCAAAAGACATGAATTTTGCAAAAGGACCACGAAAAAGTGTGATTTCCATCAAATGATTGCAAAAAATACTATTTTCATCAAATGATTGCAGAGAAAAGTGACTTTTATGAAAGGATCATAAAAAAGACACGAATTTTGTCAAAGGGTCTTGGAAAAGACTCTATTTTTGTCAAAAGGTCGCGAAACAGACATGATTTCTGTCAAAGAATCACGAAACACAATTTCTATCAAAAAGATTGTGAAAAAGATGTGAATTTTGTGAAAGGATCGTAGAAAAGACGCGAATTTTGTCAAAGGATTGCAAAAAAGATGTGATTTCCGTCAAATGATCACAAAAAAAAAAAAAAGATTTTCATCAAACGATTGCGGAAAAGACGCAATTTCTATCAAAATGATCGCAAAGGCACAAATTTAGTCAAAGAATCTTGGAAAAGACGCGAATTTTGCCAAACGATCACAAAAAAGACAATTTCCGTCAAATATTTATAAAAAAAAAAAAAAAAAAAGCGATTTTCATCAAATGATTGCAGAAAAAAACACGATTTCTGGAGTCAAAGGATCGTGAAAAATGGCATGGTTTCTGACCTAAGAAGGTGAAAAAGACATGATTTTTGTCAGATGATCGCGGAAAAGTGCTAATTTTGTTAGAAGATTGTATATTGTTGAAAGACATACACTGGTGTCCAAAATTTAAGCATAATTGGTAATTAAGTAATTATTTTTAAGTAATGAAAGAAATATGAATCGGAATGTGCTGAAACTCGAGGTGTGTAAACAAAATAGTACGCGTGACATATTTTCGCGAAGAGTTTTCCCCGAAATCGAACAGGGGACCATCAACAAATTGAAAAAGAGCGAAGATCTTTTGGATAACCCAGTCAAAACTAATGTAGCAAAAGCGTTCAAACTGCACATTATGATTAATTGGCTTATTGTAATGTACTGTGTTAATTTTTACAAGGATAGCATGTATACTCGTAGAGAAATTGAGGTTTTTATAAAAACAGTCCTAAGTTTTTTGCTTATAATTTGCAGAGTTCTTAATATAAAATAGTGTTCTTTTTTGAAAAAATGACAAACATCATTGTACACAATAGCCTGTCATCAGAATTAAAAAATAATAAAAATTGTATGACAAATGAGCAGGTTTACTAAATAATTTTTTACTGCGCATGCGTGAACGCTATTAAAAGTTCATTTGCATATTATGTTAGTTAAATGTATAGAGCAACTTTTGTGAAAGTCTCAAAAACATAGCTTAAAAATTCTGAAAATTATCGTTGATAGAATGAGATCAAACTCCTTTATTCCCTAAATGAAGCAAAAAGATGAGGGGCTGTATCCATATTCCATTGTTTAGTGCCTACACAATATTGCACGTACAACTATATTTAGGTAAAACCCCTGATTTTTTTGCCTCCTTTAGGAATAACGGATTTTCAGTTGATTCTATAGGCTCCCATTTTCAGAAATTTCAAGCTATGTTTTTGAAACTTTTACAGAAGTTGCTCTATACATTTAGCTAACACAATATGCAAATGACATTTTGATATCGTTGACGCATGCGCAATGAAAAATTATTTACTAAACATACTCATTTTTCATACAATTTTTATTATTTTTAAATTCTGATGACAGGGTATTGTGTACAATAATGTTTGTCATATTTTCAGGAAAGAACATTATTTTATAATAAGAACTCTGCAAGTTATAAGCAAAAAACTTGGAAAAATTTAGGACTGTTTTTATAAAAACCTTAATTTCTCTACGAGTATACATGCTATCCTTGTAAAAATTAACACAGTACATTACAATAAGCCAATTAATCATAATGTGAAGTTTGAACGCTTTTGCTACAGTAGTTTTGACAGGGTTATCCAAAAGATCTTCGTTCTTTTTCAATTTTTTGACGGTCCCCTGTTCGATTTCGGGGAAAACTCTTCCCGAAAATATGTGACGCGTACTATTTTGTTTACACACCTGGAGTTTCAGCACATTCCGATTCATATTTCTTTCATTACGTAAAAAAAATTACTTAATTACCAATTTTGCTTAAATTTTGGACACCAGTGTATATTCGTTAGAAAATCGTTGGATTTCGTCGAAAAATCGTAAATTTCAGTTAAGGATTGTAGAAAAAGTGCACATTTCAGCAAAAGATCGCAGGAAAGTCGCAAATTTCATCATAGGATTGTGAAGAAAAATGCAAGTTACATGTTTGCGTATGTGCTCACTTAGACTCATCGGGAAGTTTGGGGGGGAGGGGAGAGATTCAAAATATTTTCAGTTTTGGCAAAATTTCAAACTTGCATTCATCGCATAACTAAGACCAATGTTATTTTTCAGAAATTTTGCAAGCAGTTTCAAAGCAATTTTTTTTTTCTAAAGTAGTAATTGTACAATTAAATGATAAATTGTAAATTGTAAAGAAGATAGTTTAGCATATCTCTGATTTTTTTTCTTTTTGGTTAGGACATCTTAAAATGTTGGGAAGATGACCAAGAATTACCCTGGACGACACCGACTTCAAATGATGTGACCCTACTTCTGCCTTTATACTGATGTTTCTACTGATGTTTGTTTACTGATGTTTTCAACCGAGTAAGTGATTCAAAAAATTATTTCTTCAGAAAACACATTTTTATTGGCATACAGTTTTTCTTGTTTTTTTTTCCCATGTTTTTCATGTTCCCCCATGTTGGTTCTGTTGAATTTCCAATGTTCTAAACATATAATTGTGATAATTAAATCATTCTAATTATACTATACTTGATTATTTCATGCACAACGTACTCATACTTCCCAAGTTATACATATTAAGTATAAAATTTATACATTTGGACTGTTTTTTGCAATTAAAATAATTTTTTGTACTACTTGGTTATCCCGTTGGCAAAAATTATTGCCAAACCAATAAGATTAAATGTCAATAGTGGATGACCGTGAATGTTTCATTTAATGGCACTAAATATGATAAAGGTGTTTAAAACATCATTAAATGCTTTTTATTTGTATTTTTATGAATATTCTACTAATTATTTGTTTTTTTTTTCGTTATTTAAAATAAAATTTATGTCAATATATAAAATTTTGCTATTAGTTTGGTGATTTGTATAATTTGGCGAAATTGGTCGCCTGGATAACCAAGTAGTGCCCAAATTTTCAAATATTTTTGTAAAATTTTCTCCCAAATTCAATTTCCTCCCTTAACTGAAGAATTATTTCTAACTGATTTTAATTTTATAAATACTTAAGGATTATAGTTAGGTATACAGCTTTAAAAAATCATTAGTAAAACATATTATAGAATTTTTAATCTTCATTGTTTTGAATAAATTTTGTCTGTATTTTCTTTTTAAAATGTGCCAACTTAAGAGTAGTTAAAAATAGAGCTGTATCAGAAATCAAAAAAGATTAGATTATTAAAAGTAAGGGTTAATTAAATATGCATAATAAAGATAGGTGCATTTTCCTTTAATTAATGAAACTATATTTTTAAACATACCCTATTAAATCGCATCAAATTCATAAAGTAAGAAAGTTTTATTTCAGGTTTAACCAGCGTTAATAACTAAAGCTAGATTAATACACAATTAAAATATTTTTACCAAATATTTATCAATAACATCAACAATATCTTTATTTTCTAAGAAAGTAAAAAAAAAAAAAATAATCCTTGAAAAACTATGAGTTTTGTCATATTGATAATGTTTAGAATTACATATTAAAATACATACAGAATGTTATATAAAAGTAAAGAATTCTGAAATTTGTCATGGCATCTAAATTGAATTTTTCATTATTTACATCTGTAATGTGCAGATTTCAGAAATTTGTGGATTTGAGGGAGTCTACTATACATTCTTTAAAGTTTCTGTTAAGTTGTAAAATTTTCTGGATTGAGGGAATATTATCTTCAAAAAATTTAATTCCGAGTGTCAAATCAAAATTTTTTTTACCATTAGATTTAGCACGTAACAGAAAAGATTAAGATTCAACTTCATATCTTAATACTCTTAAATTCTTTAAAGATAATCTTCCCTATTCCAGAAAATCTTTCAATTTAGATGTCGAGAAACAAAATAACCGAAAGTTTTTGTATATTAAAAATAATCTCAGAATAATATATATTCATTGAATTGTATCAAATATGCATGATTAAATTGTTAATCAAAAGTTTCTTAATAAGATTTTCAAGGTATCAATGTTACACTGTGTAGGGCAAATTTTGCTTTGAACATAAGATATATCTGTTATCAATAATGTTTAAATTAGAAATGATTTCAATTCTCAACATTGTTGACTGCAACTATTTGAGTATTTTAAAATGTTATATTGTTATATTATTTATATTCATGGGTGCAAGTTTTTCCGCCCTGAGACGGAATTCGGTATCTTAAAAATTCCCGAGGACGGAAACAAGACAGAAAAATCTCCGAGAACGGAAGCGGTTAGTGAAAAACACGCGCTTTTCATCAAAGGATCACGGAAAAAAACATGATTTTCGTGAAATGATCGCGGAAAAAAGTGTTATTTCTGTCAAAGGACTGCAAAAAAAAAAGACATGTTTGTCGTCAAAAGCTTGCGGGAAAAAATGCAATTCTTATCGAAGGATCGCGAAAAACACACTATTTCTGTCGAAAGATCGCAAAAAACACTCTAATATCGAATTGCGAAAAAAGGCACGATTTTTATCAAGAGCTTGTGAAGAAAACTCAATTCCTGTTAAAAGATTACGGAAAAGACGCCATCTCGGTCAGAGAATGCGAAATAGACGCAGTCTCTGTCAAATGATTGCAAAAAAAGATGAGTTTTCTGGCTATGTCCAGTCAAAGAACACTAAATAGATGCAATTTTTGTCAAAGGATCGCAAAAAAGCGCAAAATCGCGTGAATTTAATCAAAGGATCGTGGAAAAGACGTGAATTTTGTCAAATGATCTTGGAAAACTCGTAAATTTTGTCAAAGGATTGAGAAAAAGAGGAGATTTCCGTCAAATGATCGCAAAAAATTCCACGATTTTCATCAAATGATTGCAGGAAAAACGAGATTTTTGTCAAAGGATCGTGAAAAAGATGCGAATTTTGCCAAAGCATCGTGAAAAGACACGATTTCTGTTAAAGGATCGCGAAAAAGAAGCTATTTCCGTCGAATAATCTGAAAAAAGAGGCTATTTCCGGTCAAAGAATACAAAATAAGTACACTTTTTATCAAAGGATCGCAATAAAGAAGTGAATTTAATCGAATGATCGTGGAAAAGACGCAAATTTTGCCAAAACATCAAGAAAAAAAAACGCGCTTTCCGTGAAATGATCGCAAATAAACTTTTCTACCAAAAAATTGAACCGACTTCAAAACTACTGCAAAGTGAAAAATAATTTTTTTACAGAATAGTATTAAGAAATTAAATTAAGAGCGTAGTATTTATCTTGCGTATTATTATATTTATGTAGATTAATTTGATTTTTTGAAGTCGGTGCCAGCCAAGCCAAGTTACATGTAATTTTCCAATTGACACGCATCCAAGTATCTATGAGTGTTTTACGATTTAATATTTAGTTAAAAATTTAACTTTATTCTTTTACGATTGGCATTGGATAATTAATTTTAATTTTGAACTTGGCTTGGCTGGCACCGACTTCAAAAAATCAAATTAATCTACATAAATATAATAATACGCAAGATAAATACTACGCTCTTAATTTAATTTCTTAATACTATTCTGTAAAAAAATTATTTTTCACTTTGCAGTAGTTTTGAAGTCGGCTCAATTTTTTGGTAGAAAAGTTTATTTTTCTCTTTTTAGTTAAAAGTTGACGATTTTTTGAAGTCAGTTAATAAAAATTATTACACAGAAAAAATTACTGTAAACCATACACGTACGTCAGGAGTGGGGTTCGAACCCACGATCTCTTTCAAGAACCAGAAATCAAATCTGCTGTCTTACACCGCTCAGCCACTTGACTGCAGTCCATTCGGCGAGCTTAGTCATCGTCCATGTTACTTTTAGTTTGCGAGAAATCACTAATTTTATTAGTTTTTACTTAATTACTAAAAAAGTACAGAACCAATTTCAATGAAATAGAAGAAGTACCAATGGAAGAGTAGCCTCTTTCATTTAACACAAAAAACAAATTAATCGGTTGGATAGTTTCGGAGTAATCGGTGAACATACATAGAAAAAAAATACATTCGCGCCGAATTGATAACATCCTCTCCTTTTTTGAAGTCACTTAAAAAAGTATATAACACAGAAAATTTTTTTGTATACTATGCACATATGTCAGGAGTCAGGTTCGAACCGACACTCTCTTTCAAAACCAGAGATTAAATCTGCTGCCTTAGAGCGCTCGGTTGTCCAGACTTCATTCTCTTCAGAGAACTTATTCAATGTCATGTTACTTTTCGCAAGTCTATTCTCTTTTTGAGTAAACTTTCACTGATAAAGTATTGAGTTAATAAAAAATCTTTGATACTCTGTGGTAAGGGTTAAATACAAAATATTCCTAATAGCATAATTAGTATTTAACTTGTTAAATATATATTTAAAAATTTCAATACGGAAAATATTATTGCATACACGTACGTCAGGAGTGGGGTTCGAACCCACGCTGCCTTTCGAAAACCAGATCTTAAATCAAGCGCCTTAGACCGCTCGGCCATCCTGGCATCGGTAAATTATCTCGACATCCATATTACTACTGATTTGCGAGAAATCACTAATTTTATTAATTTTTGCCTAATTACTAAAAAAGTACTGAATCAATTTCTAAGAAACGGAAGCGGTACCAATTCGAGAGCAAGCTCTCTCATTTAACAACAAAATCAAATTAATTGGCTTGATAGTTTCGGAGTAATCGGTGAACATACATAAAAAAAAATACATACGCGTTGAATTGATAACCTCCTCTCCTTTTTGGAAGTCGGTTAAAAACCCACGATTTTCATCAAATGATAACAGAGAAAACGCAATTTTTGTAGAAAGGATCGCGAAAAAGACTCAATTTCTGTACAAGGATCGCGAAAAAGACGTGAATTCCGTCAAAAGATTGTATAAAATACATGGATTTCATCGAAAAATCGCAGATTTCTGCTGAAAACTGTAGAAAAATGACAAATTTCGGTGGAATATAGTGGAAAATCTCAAGTTTCGGTTTAAAATCGTAGAAAAATCACAAATTTCGGCAAAATATTGTAGAAAAGTCGAAAATTTTGTCGAAAGATCGAGGGTAGAAACTAATTTCATCATATGGTCATGGAAAAAAACACGAATTACGTGCTTAAGTTTTCACTCAGTGGGAGGGTAGGGGGTCAAAATATTTTCAGTCTTGGGAAAATTTCAAACTTGCACCCATGTATATAATATCCAAAAACATTTATTTTATCAACAGATATGCATTATATGCAATCGGAAATGAAATTTTAAAATTAATTGCTTAAACTAAATAAATCATTTTCCCCCTTAAATATATATATTTATATTGCCAACCCTGCAATAGTAATCTCTAATTGAATTATAAAAAACATGCCGCTACAAATTTTAAAATTAAAACAGGGTTCCCAGCATCATGGAAAGTCAGGAAATTTCAATGTAGTCATGGAAAATCAAAGTTTTTTCATAAAAGTCATGGAAAAAAGTCTTGAGGGCGGGGGGGGGGGGAAATAAAAAATGTTATGAAATTCATTAGTTTTGTGAAAAAAAATCAAAATCGATCAAACAACTTGCATTATGATTGCAGAAAAAATTCCTAATTTTGGCAAAATATTGTGAAAATAAATAGCAAATTTTGCTGTATGTCCCATTTGGCGAGAGAACTTTTTGAAATTTCATCAGGGAAAGTCTGGGAATTCGCCAGTCATGTTTTGCTGGGAACCCTGTAAAAAAACTTTTTTTTTTTTTTTTTTTTTTTTTAGCATGGGTGCAAGTTTTTCATCCACACAACAGAATTCAGTCTTTTGAAAATTCACACGGATGGAAGCGGGACGTAAAAATTTTTGAGTAAAAGAAAAAAATTTTAAATTCTTCAGAATTTACATAAAATGTAAAAAAATCTGGGTTTGAAATAACCTCACTTTATGACCACTTCATATAAGAATAGCGTAAAAGATGCAATCACCATCAAAGAATCACAGAAAAGACTATTTTCATTAAAGGATCGTCAAAAAATTTTTGAAAAAAACTGAATTTCGTCAAAAGATTGTGGAAAGTATGCGATTTCTGTCGAAGGATCATGAAAAAGATGCTATTTCCATGAAAAGGATTGTGAAAAAGACATTATTTCCATGAAAGGATTGCAGAAACAACATGGTCTCCAATGTATCGTGAAATTATCTCCATCAAAGAATTACAGAAAAAATGTGATTTTCATTAATTGATCGCAGAGAATTTCGTCAAAAAATAGCAGAAAAATTACATTTTCTTAAAAAATCCTTTAAAATATGCAAATTTTGTCAAAAAATCATAGAAAAAACCCCAAATTTCAGAGAAAGATTGTGAAAAAAAACTCGTCAAATTTAGTTTTAAAAAAATCCATCAAAAGATTGTGTAAAAAATGCAAATTTCGAAATCGATCACGAAAAAGACACAAATTTTGACAACTCGCAAAAAAGTGGCACATTTTGTCAAAAATTCGCAAATTTCGTTAAAATATTATAGAAAAAAAGCATATAGTTAGTGACGGGTAGGTATCCACTCCCTTTCCTAAACTGTAACCAGAGTTGTATAATATAGACACACGCCGTGCGCAGAAAATTTTAAGAAAGAAACAATTTTTATTTTATAACTTTTTTAGTGCCAAAAAACAAAATATTCCCTCAATTTTATGAAGGAATTTTTTACTGTTAACAAGAATGTTGTCAAGAGACCTCGAAAAAGTCGTGAATTTCAAGAAAGAATCGCATAAAAAACATGCATTTCGACAAAGAATGGCATAAAAAACATGCATTTCGACAAAGAATGGCATAAAAAACGTGCATTTGAGCAAAGAATCATGTTTAAAAAAAAAGACAAAATACCGCACAAAAAACGTGAATTTCGTTCAAAAGCTGCGTCAAAAATTCGAATTTCGTCCAAAGACCGCACTAAAAGTGTAGATTCCATACATAAAACGCAAATTTCGTGCACAGGTTCCGTAAAAAACATTACTTTCGTGGAGGAAGAGCATAAAAACACGAATTACATCCATGAATCTTTCAAACGAGAATTACATCTATGAATTGTGTAAAAAAAATTCTAATTACGTTCATAAACTGCATAAAAACGAAAATTACGTTTATAAACCGTTTAAAGAAACACACATTGCATTCATAAATTGCATTAAATCCGTGAATTGAGTTCATGAATTGCATAAAAAATGCGAATTACGTCCATAAATCGTTCAAAAAACAAGAATTTCATCGGCAGAAAGATCAAAATACACAAATTACGTCCATGAGACATGAATATCATAAAAATAGAGAATTAAGCCCATAAATCGAGTAACAAACGCAAATTACATTCATGAATCGCATAAAAAACATGAATTATGTCCATAAATTTCTCAAAAAACGTAAATTACATTCATAAATCATGTAAAAAACGTGAATTATGTTCATAAATCGCTAAAAATTGCGATTTACATCCATGAATCACGGAAAAACACGAATTATATGTCCATAAATCTCTCAGAAAACGCAAATTACGAATATGAATCGTGTAAAAAACGTGAATTACGGTCATAATTCAGATAAAAAACGCAAATTACATCCATAAATTGCTCAAAACATGTGAATTTAGTTGGCAGAAAGCTCAAAAATGCAAATTGCATCTGTGAATCACATGAAAATAACAAATTATGTTCATAAATCGCATAACAAATGTGAATTACGTTCATGAATTGCATAAAAAATGCGAAATATGTTCATAAATCGCTCAAAAAAGCAAATTACATTCATAAATCGCATAAAAAACGTGAATTACGACCATTTATCACACAAAAAACGCGAATTACACCCAACGTTAAATTAATTTGCAGAAAGTATTTTGACCGAATATTACGTGCGCAGGAAGTTTTTGGTTTTATACAAGTCTGACTGTAACCTTTCAGAAAATTTTCTGTGACTTTCATACGAAAAATTTCTACTCAGAATTCCCCTCGATTTTATGTGTCATAGCTGTCAACTTTATTGTTTTTAGCATTACCCTGTCTAAATTAAACTTTTCGAATACTGTAGACATGAATATGAATGTTTCACATGCAATTTTTTTTTTTTTTTTTTTTGTTTCAACATAATTGTATTTTACTGCATATAATTTTCAACGTGTTGAATTTTGTTTAAGTCATGCATCGAAGCAAGTGTATGCGTGCGCATTCATTGGGGGGTAGGGGGGGATTCAGAATAATTTCAGTCTTAGCCAAATTTCAAAATTGCATCCATGATTTGTAGTAAAAATAATTTTAATACCTAAATCCCTCCCTCCTCTCCAAATTTATTTCTAGTTGTACCAGAAGTTAATTTTCACAGTATAATTTTCTCCTTTTTCTAAGAGTCTGCAAAATCAGATTTCAAACAAAAATTGTAAAATAATTTCTCGGAAATTATAATTATCAAATTTAAAAACATAAACAATAAAATGTGTGCTCGTCCCCCCTCAACACATAATACCAAAAAATGCTTTTAAATAACAGCATTTTGGTTTTTATTTATTTATTTTTTTAATTTCTGTCAGATTTTTCAGATTTGCAGACCGCATACTAATTGAAAAGTTTTACATTATTAAGCTCATAAAACCTGTAATTTATGCCAAAATAGAAAAGTTTTTTTTTCTTTGTTCGAGCAGTGGAAACAGAGGTAAGACAGTTTCAATTTCATTATTTTGTTTATTATATTTTTGCATACTTCAGCGTAATTATCTTGTGTTTGCACTAGTATCAATTTTATCTCTGAAAAATTTCATTCTTTCATTATCAAAACAGATGGAAAGATTAATCTGATATTTGGAGCAATTCCCATTTTATTGTTACCTTCATACAAAGTATACCAAGATTGCGGATTTTGATGCATTAAATGTATTGATAAGTAAAGTGGCTACTTCCTTTCCCCAAAGAGCAGGCAATGTTTAGCAGCCTCCGAACACTGTCTGAGAAAACTTTGTAAAATGTATTGCTATTGAATATTAGTCATATATATAATTTCAATAAATGAAGAGTATATTGCAAACCAACTGAATTGTGTTGCTTTTTTATTGTACATGTGACTTTTTATTTCAGCTAATGATGGGCCGACATTGACAACTGTTTTTTTTCTCTTACCGCCATTTAAAAATAAGTGTATATTATTATTGTTCAAAATAAATAAATAAATAAAAAGAACATAAGTAAAATTTAGAAAAAGGCTCACTGTGGCAGCTCTGTTATTTTAAAATAAGTCTAATAGAGTAAGTATTTTAATTTTGTTTCTGGAGTCAACACTAACATATAGCATTGATTTTAATTTGAAAAAAAACTAATTTATTGCATAAATTTCAAAGAATTTACGTAATTTTGCACCAAGTAAAATTATTATTTGAAGCTAATACCTAAGTATATGGCTATTTCCATGCGAAATTGTTTGTCTGTTACATGCTACGATTTTTCGCTACCAGTATTTTTAGAATTGAAAGATATCACTTATTATTTCAAATATATCTCAGCAATTCAATAAAGCGAAGCAAACTTTTAAAAAATAACGGTGGCCAACAAGCATAGTGATTTTCAGCTGTGTAACAGACAAACAAATTCGCATGGAATAGCCAATATGCATTAGTGATTTCTTAGAAATGAGGTTTTTGACAGGAATTGTAAACTTAAGTCCAAAAAAAATTAAATAAAATAAAGACACTATCAAAAGGAAAATTATATTTCATGTCTACATATTATAAAAGATTGCTCTTTGAAATGAAATATGGGGCGGTGGGTAGAACTTTTTTCTGCATTGGTGTTTTTATTTCTATTTCTGTGCAAAAATCCCTTTTTAAAGAAATTACTAAAAATATAAGTTTAGTTTACTAAAAAGATAATAAAACAAGATACATATTTAAATCAAAGAAAATTATTTATGAAATATGTATTTACTAGCAAAAGCCATGCTTTGTTTGGATTCGCGAAGTATTATGCTATAAGATAAATATTTGAAAATAATAATATATTTTTAAAATTAATTTTGCATCTTTATTAAGCAAAAATGTAATTTTATGTTTTGGCGCATTTTAATTTTAAAATGTATTTCAACCAAATTACTAAGAATTTCCTCAGATTGTTTATTTATGATATAAAACTGATATAAATAAAAATATTTTCGAATTATACAAAATATTAATTAATTTTATTTGTTTAGAATTCTTTTATTGCCACTTCTCAAAAACATTAAATGATTTCACAAAATAGTAATAAATTGTGTATTTGAATTTTTAACACAGAAAAATACTTTTATAATTAAATGTTAAAAACAGAATTTTCATGAATTTTAATTCATTAAAAATATGCTATAATTTTTCTAAAAAAGTATTTTATAAATTTTATAAAAGAAATCATGAAACTATACATAGTTTTAAAAAAATGAGCATAATTTGAAAATCTGAAAGCAGTTTTTGAAATATTTTGTCAGAATAATGAAAATATATTTTATTTATTTATTTATTTAATGATGATTCTAGCTATAATTACTGACCCCATGATTTAAGTGTTTCTTCTGAAAAGGTACGTGTTTCACTTTTTATTTGAAAAAATGAGTTCGTAATGGAAAAACATGTAAAATAAATTAATTAAAGTAATAATATTTTGAAAAATATTTCTGTAAAAAAATAATATTCTGCAAATCTACAGATCATAATTTATATTTGTGTTTAATTTCAAGTCAAAATACTGTATAGTTTTTTTGTAAAGTGTACGACAAAATGTCATTTGAGTGTCCTAGTAGAGGATTCGCTTCGCTCATCCTAATTACAAACATTTGTATGTAAACAACCATTAAATCAATTATATATAACTAAAAAGTGTTACGGAATTTACAAGGGCAGAGTAGTGGTAATCGATTATTTTAAAAAAATAATAAATATTCAGTTACATTGCAAATGCTACTTAGAGCAGTTAAAAAGAATATGGAATATAGTAAGTGAAATATTTCTTTAATATTATATTCTACACACCTTATTTAGTTTAAATATAATTATTAGCATTAAAATATTTGTATACTAAATATACACTGTAAAAAAAATTCTGTAGAGTTACTAAACTTTTTCTAGGAAACTGGGATTCCAAGAACTTTTCCTGTAACGGTAACAGCAAAAATTCAAGTTTCAGAGACGGTTACATGAAATTTTCATGTTACCGTAACATGAAAAGTTCTTGGAATCCCAGTTTCCTAGGAAAAGTTTAGTAACGCTACAGAATTTTTTTTACAGTGTAGATGCACTTATTATAGATTTAAATCTTTATATTGAAAATTTAACAAGGGAAAAAAAAAACATGGAAGTTATATTAAAGGGTACCTCTATATGTAATGAAAAAAGAAAAGTTGAAATTATTTAGCAAATTTTGTAGCATAAAGTATGAAAGGCATACAGAAAATTGTTGCAGAGTATTTGGCTTAATAATTATTAGATATTTCTTATTCTTTCAAATTTCCCAAACTGGTATTAGCTTGCCTCTTTAAAATTCTAGTGTAAATTATGAGAAAAGTAGCTGTAACATTACTACAGTTTCTTAGAAGCATTACATATGTTTTCTTATAAATGCTCTAATATGAAAATGAATATACAAAAGTTTTTGTAATTCTATTAAAGGTTTCATAATATACATGCTAAAAAAGACACGTAACTGCTGCTAACAATTTCTTAGTTAAGATACAAAAGAAGTATCTATAATAGTAATAACCATTTCTTAATAAACATCTGTAGTACTACTAAAAAATATCTAGGCAACTGGGATTCCATAAACTTTTCTAGTAACCTATACAGTTTCTTCTTAAGTAACACTACTGCATTAAACTTAGTAAACAGCACACAGATTTCCTTAGTGAACATACTAAGAAATCATTAATAGTATTACAGATACTTCTCTTGTACCTTCACTAAGAAATGGTTAGTAATGTTACTAACCATATACTAAATAAATACCTGTAATGGCTACTAAGAATTTCTTAGTAACGATATAAGAGAAGTATCTGTAAAACTACTAGCCATTTATTGGTAAACATACTTAAAAAGGACCTGTTACGGCTACTAAGAATTTTTTAGTGAAGATTCAAGAGAAATATCTGTAATACTACTAACCATTTCTCAGTGAAGATACAAGAGAAGTATCTGTAATACTACTAATCATTTCTTAGTATTCCAACTAAAAAAGCAAATTGCAATGTCTACTAATGATTTCTTAGTACGCTCACTAAGAAAGTATGTGTACTGTTTACGAAGTTTAATGCAGTAAAGTTACTTGAGAAAAAGCTGTATTGGTTAATAGAAAAGTTTATGGAATCCCAGTTGCCTAGAGATTTTCTAGTAGTACTACAGATTTTTTTTACAGTGTAGGGGGTGATAGAACACATCAAGACGAGTAATAGTAAATAGGAAACCAAGGGTGAAAACGTTTTCCAAAGGACATATCCGCCATTAAAGATTGGGGCCCAAAATTTCAAATAAACATAAAAAACGGGAAAATTGGTCAGATTGATTTGCGGTTTTCACTAAAACTATTCTTTATGACGGCATTTTCTTGAGAATAAATTATAAAGATAAATTTCGAAAAATGCCGATAGAGCGCGCTTTAAACTTTGGATTAACGAACAACTATTTTTCGCAGTTATTTTCTGCATCTCATTAATGGTTTGGTAAGCTTAGACTTAAACTTAAATTTTGAGTTTTAAATATGAATAGTTAGGAGTGGCTAAGTAATACAAACTGAACTGTGTTCAGAGGGTTCAAATTTCAAATGATTATAAAAAATGGTAAAATTGGTCGATTCATTTGCGGTTTTCACTAAAACTATTCTTTATGTCGGTATTTTATTGAAAATAAATCATAAAGATAAATTTCAATAAATGCCGATAGAGGGCGCTTTAGACTTTGGATTAACGAACAACTATTTTTTGCATCTCATTAAATATTTTCGTAGGCTTAGATTTAAACTTAAATTTTGAGCTCAAAATCTGAATAGTTGGGAGTGGTTAAGTAGCACAATTTGAACTGTGTTCAGAGGGTTTAAATTTCAAACGATTATAAAAAACGGAAAAATTAGTCGATTCGTTTGCAATTTTTGGTAAAACTGCTCTTTAAATCAGAGTTTTCTTGAAAAAAAATTTTAAAGATAAATTTCACAAAATGCCGATAGAGGGCGCCTTAGACATTGGAGTGGCGTACAACTATTTTTAACCGTTATTTTTTAAAATCTCATTAAATGCTTTCAAATGCTTAGATTAAAATTTTGAGATCAAAGTCTGAATCGTTGCGAGTGCTTAAGTATCGCAAAAGTGAAATGTGTTCAAGGGGGAGGGGGTTAAATTTCAAATCCTGAACACATTTCAGTTTGCGCTTCTTAACTCCTCCCAACGATTCAGAATTTGAGTTCAAAATTTAAGTTTAAATCTAAGATTTCGAAAACATTTAATAAGTTTTGGAAAGCATTTAATTAGATACAAAAAATAACTGTTAAAATTAGTTGTTGATTACTCTGAAGTTTAAGGCGCCCTGTAACGGAATTTTTTGAAATGTATCTTTAAAATTTATTTTCAAGAAGATAGACTTAAAGAATAGTTTTATTTTAAACCGCAAACGAATCGACCAATTTTTCCGTTTTTCTATAATCATTTGAAATTTGAACCCTCTGAATACAGTTCAGTTTGTGCTACTTAACGATTCCCAACTATTCAGATTTTGAGCTTAAAATTTAAATTTAAGTCTAAGTTTACGAAAACATTTAATCAAATGCAAAAAATAACATAAAAATAGTTGTTCGTTACTCCAAAGTCTAAAGCGCCCTCTTTCGGCATTTTTTAAAATTTATCTTTATATTTCATTTTCAATAAAATACCGACATAAAGAATAGTTTTAGTGAAAACCGCAAATCAATCGACCAATTTTTCCGTTTTTTATAATCATTTGAAATTAAAACCCTCTGAACACAGTTAAGTTTGTGCTACTTAACCACTCCCAACTATTCAGATTTTGAGCTCAAAATTTAAGTCTAAGCTTACGAAACCATTTAATGAGATGCAAAAAATCACGGCAAAAAATTGTTTTTCATTACTTCAAAGTCTAAAGCGCCCTCTATCGGCATTTTTCGAAATTCAGCTTTATAATTTATTTTCAAGAAAATACCAACATAAGGAATAGTTTTAGTGAAAACCGCAAATCAATCGACCAATTTTTCCGTTTTTTATGTGTATTTGAAATTTTGAACCCCAAACTTTAATGGCGGCTATCTCCTTTGGAAAACGTTTGCGACCCTTGGTTTGCTATTTCGCATTACTCGTCTTGATGCGTTCTATCATCCCCTAATGTATATACCATGAGTTTAGGGACATCCTGTATATACAGGGTGTCCCAAAAGGTCGTTTACAAACTTAACATGCTGATCTATCATATCATGATGAACAATGTTAAATAGGAAACTAAGGGTCCCAAACGTCTTCCAAAGGAGATATGCGCCATTAAAGTTTAGGGTCCAAAAATTCAAATGATTATAAAAAACAGAAAAATTGGTCGATTCGTTTGCGGTTTACACTAAAACTATTCTTTATGTCAGTATTTTCTTGAAAATAAATTATAAAGATAAATTTCAAAAAATGTCGATAGAGGGCGTTTTGGACTTTGGAGTAACGATAAACTAGTTTTTACCATTATTTTTTGCATCTGATTAAATTTTTTTAGAAGCTTAGACATAAACTTAAATTTTGAGCTCAAAATCTAAATCGTTGGAAGTGGTAAGTAGCGCAAACTGAATTGCGGGGGGAGGTTCAAATTTCAAATGATTATAAAAACCGGAAAAATTGGTCAATTGATTTGCGATTTTCACTAAAATTATTCTTTATGTCAGTATTATCTTGAGAATAATTTATAAAGATAAAATTCAAAAAATGCCGATAGAGGGCGCTTTAGACTTTGAAGTAACGTACAACTATTCTTTTCCGTTATTTTTTGCATCTCATAATTTTTTTTAGAAACTTAGAGATAAACTTAAATTTTGAGATGAAAATCTGAATCGTTGGGAGTACTAAAGTAGCGCAAACTGATTTGTGTTCAATGGGGGTGGGGGGTTTCAAATTTCAAATTATTATAAAAAACGAAAAAATTGGTCGGTTTTCGCTAAAATTATTCTTTATGTCAATACGTCCTTGAAAATAAATTTTAAAGAAAAATTAAAAAAAAATCGTTAGAGGGCGCCTTAAGCTTTAGAATAACCAACAATTATTTTTAACCTTTTTTTTTAAATCTAATTAAATGCTTGCAAAAGTTTAGACTTAAATTTTGTGCTCAAAATCTAAATCGATAGGAGGGGTTAAGAAGCGCAAACTGAACTGTGTTCAGGAGTTGAAATGTTTCCTTCCCCACCCCTCGAACGCAGTTCAATTTTTGGCCGCTTAATTACTCACAACGATGCAGATTTTGAGCACAAAATTTAAGTTTGAACTTTTACAAGCATTTTATTAGATACAAAAAATAACGGTTAAAAATAGTTGTTGGTTACTATAAATTTTAAGGCGCCCTCTGACGGAATTTTTTGAAAGATATCTGTAAAATTTATTTTCAAGAAAATATTGATATAAAGAATAGTTTTGGCGAAAACCGATCAATTTTTCCGTTTTTTATAATAATTTGAAATTTGAACCTCCCCACCCCCATTGAACACAGTTCAGGTTGCGCTACTTAACCACTCCCAACGATTCAGATTTTTATCTCAAAATTTAAGTTTATGTCTAAGCTTCTAAACAAATTTTATGAGATGCAAGAAATAACGGAAAAGAATAGTTGTACGTTACTCCAAAGTCTAAAGCGCCCTCCATCGGCATTTTTTGAATTTTATCTTTATAAATTGTTTTCAAGATAATACTGACATAAAGAATAATTTTAGTGAAAATCGCAAATCAATTGACCAATTTTTCCGGTTTTTATAATCATTTGAAATTTGAACCTCCCCCCGCAATTCAGTTTGCGCTACTTAACTGCTTCCAACGATTTAGATTTTGAGCTCAAAATTTAAGTTTATGTCTAAGCTTCTAAAAAAATTATGAGATGCAAAAAATAATGGTAAAAACTAGTTTATCGTCGCTCCAAAGTCTAAAGCGCCCTCTATCGACATCTTTTGAAATTTATCTTTATAATTTATTTTCAAGAAAATACTGACATCCGCAAACGAATCGACCAATTTTTCTGTTTTTTATAATCATTTGAATTTTTGGACCTTAAACTTTAATGGCGCATATCTCTTTTGGAAGACGTTTGGGACCTTTAGTTTCCTATTTAATATTGTTCATCATGATATGACAGACCTGCATGTTAAGTTTATAAACGACCTTTTGGGACACCCTGTATATATACAGGGTGTATCTAAACCACTGGGCAAAATTTTAAGGGATGATAGTACACATCAAGACAAATAATACTAAATGGGAAACTGGGGGTCCTAAACGTCTTCCGAAGGAGATAGGCGTCACCAAAATTTAGGGTCCAAAATTTGAAATGATTATAAAAAACGGAAAAATTGGTCAATTCGTTTGCGGTTTTCACGAAAACCATTCTTTTTGTCAGTATTGTCTTGAAAATAAATTATAAAGACAAATTTCAAAAAATGCCGATAGAGGGCGCTTTAAACTTTGGAGTAACGAAAAACTATTTTTTACCTTTATTTTTTGCATCTCATTAAATTTTTTTAGAAGTTTAGACATAAACTTAAATTTTGAGCTGAAAATCTGTGGTTAAGTAGCGCAAGCTGAACTGTGTTCAATGGGAGTGGGTTGGTTCAAATTTCAAATGATTACAAAAAACAGAATAATTGGTCGATTGATTTGGAATTTTCACTAAAATTATTCTTTATGTCAGTATTGTCTTGAAAATAAATTATACAGATAAATTTCAAAAAATGTTGATAGAGGGCGCTTTAGATTTTGAAGTAACGTACAACTATTTTTTACCGTTATTTTTTGGATCTCATTAAATTTTTTTAGAAGCTTAAACATAAACTTCAATTTTGAGCCGAAAATCTGAATCGTTGAGAGTGGTTAAGTAGCGCAAACTGAACTGTGTTCAATGGGGGTGGGGAGGTTCAAATTTCAAATGATTATAAAAAAAACGTAAAAATTGGTCGATTCGTTTGCAGTTTTCTCTAAAACCATTCTTTATGTCAGTATTTCCTTGAAAATAAATTTTAAAGCTAAATTTCAAGAAATTCCGTTAGAGGGCGCCTTAAACTTTAGAGTAACCAACAACTATTTTTAACCGTTATTATTTTTTTAAATCTAAATAAATGTTTTATAAGCTTAGTTTTAAATTTTGAGCTCAAAATCTGAATCGTTGTGAGTAATTAAGTAGCGAAAAATTTAACTGTATTCGTAGGGTGGGCAGGGTAACATTTCAATTCCTGCAGACATTTCATTTTGCGCTTCTTAACCCCTCCCATCGATTCAGAATTTGAGCTCAAAATTTAAATCTAAGCTTTTGCAAGCATTTAATTAGATACAAAAAATAACAGTTAAAAATAGTTGTTAATTACTCTAAAGTTTAAGGCGCCCTCTAACGGAATTTTTTGAAATTTATCTTTAAAATTTATTTTCAAGGAAATATTGACATAAAGAATGGTTTTAGAGAAAACCGCAAACGAATCGACCAAATTTTCCGTTTTGTATAATCGTTCGAAATTTTGAACCTTCCCGCCCCCATCGAACACAGTTCAGTTAGCGCTACTTAACCACTCTCAACGATTCATATTTTCAGCATAAAATTTAAGTTTGTGCCTAAGCTTTTTAAAAAAATTAATGAGATGCAAAAAATAACGGTAAAAAGTAGTTGTGCGTTGCTCCAAATCTAAAGCGCCCTCTATCAACATTTTTTGAAATTTATGTTTATAATTTTTTTTCAAGATAATACTGACATAAAGAATAGTTTTAGTGAAAACCGCAAGTTAATTGACCAATTATTCTGTTTTTTTATAATCATTTGAAATTTGAACCTACCCACTCCCATTGAACACAGTTCAGCTTGCGCTACTTAACCACAGATTTTGAGCTCAAAATTTAAGTTTATGTCTAAACTTCTAAAAAAATTTAATGATATGCAAAAAATAACGGTAAAAAATAGTTGTTCGTTACTTCAAAGTCTAAAGGGCTCTCTATCGGCATTTTTTGAAATTTATCTTTATAATTTATTTTCAAGACAATACTAACATAAGAATAGTTTTTGTGAAAACCGCAAACGAATCGACCAATTTTTCCGTTTTTTATAATCATTTTAAATTTTGGACCCTAAACTTTGATGGCACCTACCTCTTTCGGAAGACGTTTGGGACCCTTAGTTTCCCATTTAATATTATTTGTCTTGATGTGTACTATCACTCTTTAAAGGTTTGCCCAGTAGTTTAGATACACCCTGTATATATATATATATATATATATATATATATGGATAGATAGATAGATAGATAGATAGATAGATAGATATAAACTTTTTTTATTAAGGGTAGTTTTGGGGTTTAGAGGTCACGATCGGTATAGATCTGCAAAAATTTTTCAGAAATTCCAACATTGGAGCGACAGCAATAGGTAGTATTTCATACGAAATCTACCTAAAAATCAAGTAAATGAAAAAATACAGCTAGCGATCTTTTAAATTCGCATTTTCTATCTGATTTTAAAAATAATGTCTCTTAAAAAATATTTATCTAAGTACAATAAAAGTTTGCAATAGGGAAAATTTAGAGAATTTGTATTCAATTCGGATTTGTCCAATTTTAAAGTAATCTATCTATACGTATATAAAAGAGTTTGTCCTGACTGACTGATAATTAAGGTACAGCGAAAACTACTTAACGTAGAAGCATGGAAATTGGTGAAAATATACTTCTTATGATGCAAGCGTGCACTAATATGGGATTTTTGAAACCCCCCTCTAATGGGGGGGCAAACGGGGGTCAAAAATTCTCGAACATCTTCCTTTATCTCAGCAGCCGATCAAATTAGCAGCGTGAAATTCCAAAAAATAAATCGACTAAGAAAATTCTTTCAACACATATTTCAGCGATTTTAGAAATTGCCTCCCTGAGGGGGTTAAAAGGGGGAGTCAAACAATTTAGAACATTTGGCAAATCTCAGCTATCGTTTTAAGAAAAAACGGGCGAAAATGAATCGATTAAAGAAATAATTAAAGATGTGTTTCAGCGATATGTTTGCCTCCACGAGGGTGTTAAAGTGGAGATAAAAAATTCCAAAAAATTTTTGGACTCATTATGTGACATATCATCGGAATGCACTCGGACCGCTCTTTCATACTATGAACTTTTCTTCCCACATCCCATTTATCCCCGGAGGGGGGGGGGAGTTTTCATTTTTTTTAAATTGTAACATTTAAGCATTACAGATCGAAATTTTTAAGGAGGATAGTAAGGAGGAAAAATATTAGTAATATTTATTTGAAAATTTCAAAGAGAGGAGAAGTTTTTATACCAAGGAGACCTGATAATTCGAACTGTGTGTGGGGGGGAGGGGGTCGGGTTAATTTTCTAAATTTGGCCTACACCCCTCATGAGATATACTATTAGAAAGCTCTCTGATCATTATTTCAAATTATACACCTGGAGCGCCTTTGAGACATTTCGCCATATCTCAGCAGCACGTTTAGGAGAAGCTAGAAATTCAAGATAACACGTCTACTAAAAGATAGTTAAACATACAGTGGCGGTCAAAAGTTTCCGGCTAGCAAAAATTTTTCAGTTAATTTGTAAATATACCCATATGAAGAGGAATCTCAAAGCGATATTTATAAATTTTATTGACATATTAGTTAGGAACTTACTTATAGAAAAACGTGTAAATATCAATAAATTTAATTTGCAAAATTAAGTATAAAAGAAAACGCATGTTCTCAAAAGTTTCCTGCCACTTATCATTCTTTAGATTTTTTTCTATACGTTAAGTGTTTTTGGTTGTGTTTATGAATGAATCAACGTGTATAGCATAGTTTGAATTCAAATTTGAAAAGTTCAACAATTATTGTTAATAAATGAGTGATTAGTTTGTCGCTAAAAGCCCAATCTTCTCGAGATATTGCGGCTAAGTTATCGATCGATAAAATCGACTGTAAACGATATTTAAAAATTATATAAAGATGGCCATGGCTTTCAGTACTTTCAGAGGTCCGGGAGACCCCGGAAAATTACTATTCCTGTGGACAGAATTATCAGGAGAAAAACCATTGATAATCCGCGTGAAAATTCCGTTGAAATATACTGCGATTTACTGAATGAAAATATTGCTGAAATAAGTTAGTCTACCGTGTTATGATGCTGACGTGATACAGAACTTTATGGAAGAGTCTGTGTTAAAAAAAATTCAGAGGTAAAAAAAAATACCCTACTGGCATTTTCCAAGGAACACAAAGTCTGGTCAAGTGAAAACTGGACAAAAGTTTTATTTTTTTCATTAATCGAAATTGAAATTTTTTTGGTAGTAATGGCAGATACTACATACGATGACCTAACAATAAAAGGTATGATTCGACCTATGTTATTCCTACAATGAAGCATGGCGGCGGACACGTTATGCCGTGGGGAGTATTTTCTTAAAAAAGTGTCGGTCCGTTATTTGAAATCCACAGCCAGATGAATGATACAATGTATAAGGATATCTTACAAGACCATTTTTTGCCTTATTAGAGAAAAAAATTTGGTCGCAACTATTTTTCGTAACATGATAACGACATAAATAATGTATACAAGCCTCGATAAGCAATAGTTTTCGCACAAAAAATTTCGTTTTTGGAATGGTCAGCCCAAACGCCCAACATGAATCCAATAGAAAATCTTTGGAAAGAAGTTGGCAAAAGTCTGCGGAGCTATAAATATTCCAACTCAGCCAAAATTTCGCCAAAATTGCAAGAAATGTGTAAAAATGTATCATAGACGATCTTTAACCATTGATTGTTTGAATGTCACGTTGCTGCGCCGCTGTACTTATTACTAAAGCTAAAAAAATAGTAATACGATAAAATAGTACTTGTAAATGTTGTTGATCACTGTAATTTTCTATTACAATACCACTTTTTTACGAACTTGTGAAGGTGGCCGGGAACTTTTGAGAACATGCGTTTTCTTTTATACTTAATTTTGTCAATTAAATTTATTGATATCTACACGTTCTTCAGTGGCGCAGCGAGGGGGGGGGTTGGGGGTTGAACCCCCCCCCCCCCCAGAGACATGACAAAAGTACAGAAATTTCCATTTTTATGAACTGAATCATAAAAAACAAAACTAAAGTTAGAATTTTATTTGTTTTTTTTTTCTCGAAATCTGCCGCTTTATTGAATCAAATTTTATTTAAAAATTTGACTCGTTTAAGGGGCAGTAATGTATTTTCTTTTAAAAATAGGGAAAGTACATGGTAACGGTATCAGTATCGAAAACTGGTCACTCATTTCGGAAAAGGCCGGCATTCATTTATACTATTGGAAATCAGCCGAAGGCTAAAAGGAATGGTCATTTCCTGTCACTGCAAATGCCGTCTCGGGTTTTTCAATACTGCACCATTGGGGGGTCTTAATTAGTTACATCTGTTTCTTGCTCTTTTTTGGAAACGGGACCGGACACTCCAATTCCAGGAAAAACACAAAAACGCATGCTTTGAAGGATAGGCTTAATTTTACAAACATTCTGTTGTTAGTTGCTGTAATGCTAAGGTTTCCTTTATTGTGCGTTTCGCTATGGATATTAAATCCTATTCAGAGAAAAAATTATGAAAAAGATGGATATAAGAGATCATTTTTAAAAAATTTTCGAATTCCTTCAAGCATTCTTAAAATCCAGGTATGTTTGGAAAGTATATAATTCGGTTATATTTATGTCTCTGGAAAGATATTAACAGCGCCGTGCGAAAGGAGGGGGGGGGGGGGTAGAGGACGGTCGCAGGGATTTAGGGGGTGCCAAATTTCTAACTACTTTCTACTTACTACTATTTTAAAGGGACTACTTTCAGACAATTTTTTTAATTAATATTAATTCATATTTAAAAAACGCCCGAAATAGGCAAGTAGGTAAACGGAAAAAAAGTTACCGGAAAAACAGTTATCGGAAAAAAGTGACATAAACTACAAAAGCAGAAAAGAAGTTACCGAAAAAAAAGGGACAAGGAATTGATTTTGGGAATTCATTATCGATTTTGAGGATTCATTGGTTAAGTATTTAGGGGGTATCAGGGGGAGGTTTTTAATTTAAGTAAATGGGTTTTTCGTGCTGAATTAACTGTTTTGCTTCAGTTTTTGGACATATGATAACCTCCCCCCATCCATAACTTCTCAAATTAAATTAATAGCTTTTTTACGCAAATTTATCGGATTCGATTGGAATTTCGGACATAAGATCATTATGATAAGACGTATCTCTGATTAGTTATAGAGTTCTTTTGCTTATTATAAAGGGAGGATGGTCAAATACCCCCCCCCCCCCCCACAAATTAGATAGATCGGTTTTTAAGATCGGATCAAAATTATCCGATGTATTTCAAATTTAAGATATAGATTCTTTCTGATAAGGTGAATCCCTGAATAGTTTTAAGAGTTTAATGACTAAGTATAAAAAGGAGGGGGATGGGTGATAATCCCTCTTAAATTAAATTAATAAAATGGCTTTTTACGCAGAATTATCCGATTTGCTTCGATTTTTGGACATAGGTTCATTATGATAAAACGTATCTCTGATTGGTTACGGGTTTCTTTTCCTTATTGTAAAAGGGGGGGGACAAGCAATTATTTCCCCCTCAAATTAGATAAATCGGTTTTTATACAGAATTATCTGATGTGTTTCAAATTTTAAATATAGGTTCTATCTGAAAAGGTGAATCCCTGAATAGTTTTAAGGGTTTAATGGCTAAGTATGAAAACAAAAACAGAGGATACCCCCCCCCCCCTTTAAATTAAATAAATAGCTTTTTATGCAGAATTATCCGATTTAAAGAATTACTATTCAAATTTTGGATCTAGGTTCTTTATGATAAGGTGTATCCAGGATTAGTTATGAGGTTCTTCTGCTAAGTATAAATAGGGAAACGAACGATTATCCCCCCCCCCTTAAATTAGATAAATTGTTTATGCATAATTATCCGATGTATTTCAAATTTTTGATATAGGTTTTTTCTCATAAAGTGGATTTCTAAATAATTTTAAGGGCTTAATGGCTAAGTATAGAGGGGAAACTGGGGATAACCCCACTTAAATTACATAAATGGCTTTTTATGCAGAATTATCCGATTTGCTTCAAATTTTAAATGTAGTTTCATTATGGTAAGGCGTATAAGCTAATGAATATAGTTAAAATAGGGAGGGATGCAGCAGTCCATTCAGGAAACCTTTTCGGGGAAAGAAGCTTGCTTTCCCCATTCGACGGAGGGGGATGTCCGGTAGATATCGCGGGCGGGTAGTTTCTTAGGAAATTTGTCGATCAGGGGATTTCCCGGTAAATGTTTGCCGCAAAAATACTCAAGTAACATAAAAAAAAACGAGTTGAATGCAACTGAAGGCAAATAACAAATAAAAACAATTTATTTTTTAATTTAATGATTGAAAACTATTATGTCAGAAAACATTATAACACATTTTACCTTTTTTCTGATAATGATTAATTTCCATTCATTTTGCACTTAAAACTGGTTTATTTATTTATTTTTTATTTGTGAAAAAAGTAATATACTAAATTATTTGTTGTAATTGTCATTTTAATTTACGCCAAATATTTATCATTTACTAGATTTTTACTAATTAATGTCCCATATTACACATCACAAAATATAATATAAAACATTTTAAAAATATATGTTAGAAAATTTTAATGTACAAACTATGTTGTATGTCACGAACGAATGAACTAGTGAATTCATTAATTTGTAGTAATAAAAATAGTTTTTTATTACTAGCTTATGTTAGTAATTAGAAAGTTAATTGTTTAAAAACCTGTAGTTCTTGATATATCTTCAGGTTTGAACGCTTAAAAAAATAAACGGATTTAAATTAAAAAAAAACGATTTTAAGAAAAACAGGATATTTTTTTCTTTGTTACGATGTTTATAGAATACTGAAAAATGCTACGCAGAAACATAACTCACCGTTTTCAATTCAAACAGCTATTGAGGATATATAAACAAATCCTTAAAACTATTCAGGGATTCACTTTATGAGAAAGAAACTATAGCCAAAATTTGAAATACATCAGATAATTGTGCATAAAAAACAAATTACCTAATTTAAGGAGGGAATAATCGCGGCCCCCTTTTTATTAGCAAAAGAACCCCATAACTAATCAGGGATACCCCTTATCTTAATGAGCCTACATTCAAAATTGAAGCAAATCGGATAATTCAGCGTAAAAAGCCATTTATTTAATTTAAGAGAGGCTATCCCCCTATGCACCCTCTATACTTAACCATTAAACTCCCAAAATTCTTCAGGCATTATATACTCTGACGACTAACTGACAACATTAATCGTGGCAGAAGATAGATAGCGAAGTCTTATTGTGAAAAGGGATGCAGGGGTGAAAATATCGTCATTCAAAAGCTGAGAAGAATAGGTGCTATTAACCTCAAGGGACATACCTAGGAAATAATTGCACTGGTCTAATGGCAATGAGCTGAGGGGGACACTGGGATTATTGAGCACCGAGAGGGAAGAAAGGTAGTTGGAAGAGAGACATGTGCTGGTAATGTACAAGAAAATTACATTGATGTAAGATGGCTTAGACGTGCTAAGCGAAATGTAATATTTGAGTGTGGCTCCTATGTAGTTGTAATGTCGTTTTATTTATTTTTTTAATAATTGATCTGTGGTTCTAATAAAGAACTTGAGGAATTAAAAATGTGTTATTGATGAACTTAACAAATAAACCAACTTAGTAAAGAGAAACTCAGGGCGCGACACCACAATACTATATACAAGCCTTATCAGAAAGAACCTATATCCAAAATTTGACACACGTTGGATAATTCTGCTTAAAAAACCATTCATCTTATTCAGGGTGGAGGGGGGGAGGTAATCGTCCGTTCCCAAAACTAATCAGGCAAGCGTCTTTTCAGTATGAACGTATATCCAAAAATTGAACCAAAACAGTTAATTCAGCATGGAAAAATCATTCACTTAAATTAAGAGCCGACCCCCGACCCCCCCCCCTACCCATTTCATGCTTTGCCAATAAATCTCCAAAATCAAAAATAAATCCACAAAATCAATTCCTTGTCACTTTTTACCCAGTAACATGTTTATCTTGTCCGTCTTTTCCGGTAATTTTTTTTCTGTGTCATTTTTTTCCGCTTTTGTAGTTTGTCACTTTTTTCCGATAACACTTTTTCCTAGATTCAGGCAAGTAGATATCATGATTAAAAAGCTATGTAACTGAGAAATGTTCTTCATTCTTTGATAAGATCTTTCAGAAGACAATTCTCACAGTGGATGATTTAAAACGAATTTACGACGTAGTAGCAACAAAAAGGAGAAAAAATGCTTGCCATGCGATCAAAATCGCTTATAACTCGTTAACTAATATACTTATTATAAAAAAGAAAAAAATGGCGTATTTGCTTCGTCAATGTTTTTGTCAACGAACTTTGTCAAAAGATGGCCGAAAAACGCGAATTTCCTGTGCGGATCGCGGAGAAAACGGCAATTTCACCAAATATCGCAGATAAAACGCTGATTTCGTCTGAAGACCGCGGGAAAACGTCAATTTCGTCTAAAGATTTCTGATATAATGCCAATTTCGTTAAAAAATCTGGAAAAAAACGCCGTTTTCGATAAAAAATTGCTTAAAAATATTTTGTCAAAAGATCATTAAATGAAAAGGTCGCTTTCATCAAAAGATCACGGAAAAAACCCCGATTTCGTCGAAAAACCGCGAGGATAAAGCGCCGTTTTCAAGAAAAGATCGCGTAAAATTGCAAAATTTGTCTAAAGATCGTCGAAAAAACGCCGATTTCGACAAAAGATCGCAATAAATCACCGATTTTGCTAAAATATCGCAGATAATTTGCTGATTTTGTTTAGAGGTCGCGGAAAAATGCCGATTTCGACAAAAGATCGCGGAAAAACCGCCGATTTTGCTAAAATATCGCAAATAAATCGCTGATTTCGTCTGTAGGTCGCAGGAAAACGCCTATTTCGTCTGAAAATCGCGGATAAACCCCCCTCGCGGGGGGGTAACTCGCTTCCCCCCAGAGCCGAATTCTGGCTGCGCCACTCTATAAGTAAGTTCCTAACTAATACGTCAATAAAATGTATAAGTATCGCTTTGAGATTCCTCTTCATATGGATATATTTACAAATTAACTGAAAAATTTTTGCTGGCCGGAAACTTTTGAGCGCCACTGTACATACAGTGGCGGTCAAAAGTTTCCGGCCAGTTAGTTTCTTTGATTTGTTTACCAGAAGGCTTCAGCGAAGAGGAAATGCAATTGCTTTAAAAGTTAGGAATTTGTGAATGACCTCTGACTATTAAATCATTTTTTGATTGGATACTGAAGACACTTCATGCAAAGGGACAGAATTCGAAACTCGCGTGTGCAAAAGTTTCCAGCCATTGATCATTCCTTACTTTTTCTCTATTGGTAAACTGTTTTTTGTGAATGAATCAACGGGAATAGCGTAATTTAAACTCAAAAACGAAAAGTGCAAGAATTATTGTTCGTACATGAGTGATTAGTTTATGGCTAAAAGGCCAATCTTCTCGTGAGATTGTGGCAAAGTTATCGATCGGTAAATCTACTGTAAACGATATTTAAAAATTATATAAAGATGGCCATGGCCTTCAGGACTTTCTGAGGTCTGGAATCCCTGAAAACGACTATTCTTCTGGATAGAATAAGAGAAAAGCAGTTAATGGCCGGAATGATGTTGCTATATCCCGCGATTTACGGAATGAAAATATTGCTAAAATAATTTGGTCTGCCCTGTCAAGATGCTGACGTTATGCAGAACTTTATGGAAGATTCGGTATTAAAAAAATATAAGTAAAAAAAGAAATCACCGTACCCGGCTGGCATTTTCAAAGGAACACTAAATCTGGTCAATTGAAAACTGGAAAAATGTAATATTTTCCAATGAATCAAAGTTCAAACATTTTGGAAGTGATGACAGACAATATGTCCAATTACCTGACAGCAAGAGTTATGATTCGACCTATCTTATTCCAAAATTGAAGCATGGCGGAGGACATGTTATGCTGTGAGGAGAATTTTCTTCAAAAAATGTCGCTCCGTTATTTTAAATCCGCGGCAAGATGAATGATGAAATGTATAAGAATATTTTGAAAGATCAATTGCTGCTTTATTAGAAGAAAAATTGTGGTGGAAACTATTTGTTTCAACAGGATAACGACTGTGAAAGAATGCATGAGAGCACGTGAAACGATGACTTTCTTGCGCAAAAAATATTTCGCTTATGAAATGGCCAGTCCAAATGCCCGAAATGAATCCAATAGGAAATCTTTGGAAAGAACTTGGAAAACGTGTGCGGAGCTAGAAATATTTCAATTCAGCCGAAATTTCCAAAAAACTGAAAGAAGTGTGGAAAAAAACTTAACATAGACGATCTTCAACCGTTGGTTAAATCAACGTCACGTTGCTGCACCTCAGTAGTTAATACTAAAGGTATGGCGATAACATATTACATTATAAATGATGTTGATCACTGTTATTTTCTATAACAATATCACTTTTTTCCAAATTTACGAACGTGGCCGGAAGCTTTTGAGAACATGTGTTTTTCTTTGCAGTTAATTTTGTCATTTAAATTTATTGATATTTATACGTTATTCCATAAATGAGTTCCTATTATGCCAATAAAATGTATAAGTATCAGTTTGAGATTCCTCTTCATATGAGTATATACTTACATATTAAATAAAAAATTTTGCTGGCCAGAAACTTTTGACCGTCCCTGTACTTCAGTCATTTTAGAGCTTTTTTTTAATTATGTCGTCAACATTGATTTTGAACAAGATTATGCAAGATTTACAAATAAAACAACATTTATGAATGTTTGATTAGATATTAGGTTTTTCTTTTTTATTTAAATCTTTAGTAGATGTACTTCGTTTGATTCAAGATTCCTTTACCGAAAGCGAACAGCGTAGCGGGCGAAGACATCTAGTCGTATATAAAAATTACATGTTATGAATGAAAAATGTTTTCTTAAATAGGTGTGTTCTCTAATTAGAAGTGCTCAGTGCTGTTTTACTGCAAAACCTTCATTTGAATAAATTAATCCAATGAACATTCACCTTTTTCAATATAAGCACACATTTTTACCCCAGAAAAGCGAACACCTTCGAATAGCAAACAAATTCAGCATTTCAGAAGTGCTCAAATAGTACTTCTGAAATGCACTTTCTCGAATTGAGAGGTTTTGCTGCATTTAGATTTCTTTTTATTTAGAAGTTAGTTTTTAACTTTATTCAGCTTTAGACGAAGAGGCGCCTGATTAAGGTCCCGGTACGTCATTTTGACGTCACAAGAAAGTGGGATATAAATCCAGTGCTTGTGCATTTCACTTTTCACGAAATCCTGATTAACGTCCCACTGATATACATCCCGCTATCAGAACGGGACCTAAATCCAGTCACAGAGAATTTTACTTTCGTTGAGACCCTGATTAAGGTCCCACTGATTAAGATCCCATATACGTCATTTTAACGTCACAAGAAAGTGGGATATAAATCCAGTGGTTGTGCATTCACTTTTTACGAAAACCTGATTAACGTCCCACCGATATACATCCCGCTATCAGAACGGGACCTAAATCCAGTCACAGTTAATTTTACTTTGGTTGAGACCCTGATTAAGGTCCCACTGATTAAGATCCCGTATACGTCATTTTGCTGACGTCAGAGTAGTTGGGGGGGATAGGTGCAAATATACGTATGTGATCAGTCTTTATGTCAGGAAGTACCCTTTATAACACAGATAAGAATATAGACTAGAATGCAGAATTGACGCCATTTTGATTCTTGGTTACTTTTTTAATCGCTTGTGGTTTTTAGAATGTACAACCGGAAATAGGTCAATTACAAAATGATCGATTTGTTCTTTAGAAAGCCTACAATTCCTCTCGATTTTGTTACTTTACTGATTAAATGGACAGTCCCTTATCTGGTTTCCAAAACAGATGTTTGCGATTCTCGGAATTTGCTTCTGTTGTTTTGGTTTTTCGAACAGGTTTTTAGCTGAGGATTTAGATAAAGATAGAAAAAGTTCCTTTGAACAGGACTGAACATAAAAATTCGGTTATCTTTTTGTCTATTGATGAAAATTGCTAAACTAAACTTTCAAATATGTTATATGCTTCCTTACTGAATTAAATTTTTGCATATGTAGTACATGAATAATTCCTAATCATTAAATTGTGAAATTGAGCTCATTATTAAAAACTCTTTCAACGTAGTTGGTAATTGCTGCAATTTTGTTT
>OZ025293.1:190170020-190330020 GCA_964019185.1 Maratus speculifer | reverse complement strand
AAGATTATGTTTCACTTTATATTTATTTACATTCATTTGTTAAGCGGGTACTTAGGGGGCCGGCAAAAAAACAAAGAATAATAGAAATATTTGGGATCGCCCTGTACATGAAAATGCACGAAACGACTTATCGCTTTAAAATACAAGTATATGAATACAGTAGAATATGTACACTAATTTTTGTGAGAATAGCATGTATATTTATGGCGATAGAGCGATTTTTTTGAAAAATTCAAAAAATTCTGGTATGTTTTTTGTTTATATCATAGAGGGTTTGTGACCTAATTTAACGCAAATTTCAGAAAAATTGGCAAAATCTATTAAAAAAAATATAGCGCAATTGGAATATAAATATATTTAATACTTTATGAAATATGAGTAGTTTTATGAAATAATTTTTATCTGCGCATGCGCGAACGATAAAAACAATTCTTTTACATCATTTAATAGTCAATTCTATGGAGTAACTTATAAAACAAATCCAATCAAATATCGTGAAAATTCAAAAAGATATCATTATTATAAGTAAGCTGTTTTTACATTGCTCTCTAAAAACGGCTGAATGATAAGGGATTCTCCACAAATTGACATTTTTTATTAACTGACTTTTAGGAAAAAATTAGTACTATTTAATGAATACAATATTGCTGCTAATAAGTATCTTGACACCTGTGATAGAAAAGGAAAAGGGCTTTTATTCTTTTCCATCACAGATGTCAAGATACTTATTAACAGAAATATTGTATTAGATATTGTATACATTAAATACTAATTTTTTCCTAAAAGTCAGTCAATATAAAATGTCAATTTGTGGAGAATCCCTTATCATTCAGCCGTTTTTAGAGAGCAATGTAAAAACAGCTTACTTATAATAATATCTTTTTGAATTTTCACTATATTTCATTGGATTTTTTTTATAAGTTACTCCATAGAATTCACTATTAAATGATGTAAAAGAATTGTTTTTATCGTTCGCGCATGCGCAGATAAAAATTATTTCATAAAACTACTCATATTTCATAAAATATTTAATATATTTATATTCCAATTGCGCTACATTTTTTCTACTGCATTTTGCCCAATTTTTCTGAAATTTGCGTTAAATTTGGTCAAAAACCCAGCATGATATAAACAAAAAACATACCAGAATTTTTTGAATTTTTAAAAAAAATCGCTCTATCGCCATAAATATACATGCTATTCTCACAAAAATTAGTGTACATATTCTACTGTATTCATATATTTGTATTCTAAAGCGATAAGTCGTTTCGTGCATTTTCATGTGCAGGGCGATCCCAAATATTTCTATTATTCTTTGTTTTTTTGCCGGCCCCCTAATTACCCGCTTAACAAATGAATGTAAATAAATATAAAGTGAAACATAATCTTTATATTTCTGAAGTTCCAGAAGAATCCGACCAGTATATTTCTAAATATTTGACAAAATGTCAAAAACTGAAAGTGTACAAATACTTTTTGGTAGATAGTGTACAGTTGGCATCTATATTGGTGAGTGTATTTCGCATCATTAAATAGTATATCTTGGGTGGGGGGGGGGGAATAATCCAAGAGCTGAGCATGCAACAGAAATTGAATATTGAAGATACTGAAATGTCCTTGAAATCCATTTGCATCCAGCGTGAAAAAAGAAATAAATTATTTGAAATGCATGTGTGATCAAAGCTGATGAATATATTTTCCAGAATAAAGCTATATTTCTTGAAAAAAAAAAAAAAAATCAAATTGAATATACTAAAAGCACATGGCAAAAAACCCCCGCAATATTGAAAATACAAAAATGTCATCGAAATCAGCTTGCATCCAATAGAAAAAAGAATTAACCAGTTCTCTCATTAGATGTAATCAATGTAGATATGCATATTTTGATGAAAAAAACTGTATTTCACTTGGCGATCAATAATTATTATTTTAAATCGTCATTTGGCGAGTGATGACTAGTGTGGCGATCGATGACCAATAAATTACTTGAAATGCATATGGAATCAAATCTGATGAATATATTTTGCAAAATAAAACTGTATTTCTTGAAAAAAATATGCAACTGAAATAGATAAAAGAATGCGGCAAAGAAAACGAAATATTGAAAATACAGCCATGTCATTGAAATCTGTTTGCATCCAGTAGGAAAAAGAAATAACCACTTTTCTAATTAGATGTAATTAATGTAGAGATGCATATTTCCATGAAAAAAATTGCATTTCACTTGGCGATTGAAAATAGATCTATTAAATCGCCACTTGGCGAGTGACGACTAGGATGGCGATCGATAGCCAACAAATTACTTGAAATGTGTGTGGAATCAATGCTGATCAATACATTTTTGCAAAATGAAACTGCATTTCCCGAAAAAATACCAAACTGAACACAGTAAAAGAACTCTGCAAAAAACCAAAATATTGAAAATACAGCTATGTCATTGAAATCTGCTTGCATCCAGTAGGAAAAAGAAGAAAACACTTTTCTAATTAGAGGTGATCAATGTAGAGATGCATACTTTTATGAAAAACCTGCATTTCACTGGGCGACCGAAAATAGATTTTTTTAACCGCCACTTGGCGAATGACGGCAAGGGTAGTAAACGAAATTTTTTAATTGCCACTTTTACATTTTTAATAACCACATGGCAAGTGACTGCTGCTAATTTTAAATCAAATCCTACTAAATCAATTTAACACCAGCTTGCAATGTTTTTCTTAAATAGTCTTTTTCTTAAATCGAAAACACTGAGGTTTGTGATGTGTATTTAAATCGGATCCTCTAAATCGATTTAACACCAACTTGTTCTGTTTTCTGTAAATCATCTTTTTCTTACATCACCTTTTTCCTAAATTGGACAGCATTGAGGTTTGCAAAGTTTGCTTAAATCGCTAAATCAATTTAACACTAGTTTGACATGCAAGCAGTATATACATCAAACTAGATAACTCAATTTTCTGATGTTAGCTCTGAATCATTATTTGAAAACTATATAAAACCAATGGCTAAATCACGATTTAAGACCTGACTAAATCGCGATGTAAAGCGATGGCTAAATCGCGATGTAAGGCGATGGCTAAATCGCCCTGTATGGCAATGGCTAAATCGCTATTTCCGATGTAGCGATTTAAGAAAATGACTAAATCGCGATTTCCGATGTAAGCTTTAAATCGATTTAAGAGATAAACATCAAATTTTGGATGTAGATTTATTATAATAAGGCGTATCCCTGCTTAGTTATAAATTTCTTTTGCTAATTAAAAAGAGGAAGCGGGCGATTATCCTCCCCTCCTTAAATAAGATATATATGTTGCGGCCAAAACCCGGAGCCTGGCCAATTCTAGAACTGGCCGGCCAATACCCGAACTGGCCAAGCTTCCCGGCCAATACCCGAAATACATGAAATGAATAGCGTATTTCGGGTTTTGGCCGGCCAATTCGCGAACTGGCCGAGAAGCCTTGGCCAACACCCGAGTTGGGGATTTAAGGCTACCCAGTAGATGCGGCGCCGTCATGAAATTCTTTTAGAAATTGTTTCTTATTCAAAGAAGAACGTAATTTGCGACGGTTCCGTTTGATGGCACTGATATGCACACGTGACAGAAAAGGATATTTCCATGCTATTCTGATATGCCACCTTAGTGGTCTAAATTGCCATTTTTTCTAATAGAAATATTATTTTTTATTTGTATAAAAATGGTCTCAGTAAATTTATAGTATTTCGCATTATTTCCAATTCTTTTGAACCTGATTAACTACATTCTGCAGAAGATTCTTTACAAATTAAAATAAACATGAAGGCGGATTTTTTTAAAGTAATAAACGTAACTCATCGACAAATATGCAATTTTAAACTTAAAACAAGAAAGGAAATGAATCACTGTGTAGATTACAAAATATCATGCAACTCTATCGCAATGTTGTTAAGAGAATTTACTCCGGTTCTTTTTATGTAAAGAAATATCCACATAAGCATAAAAAAAAGTAAAATTTCATTTCAGCAATATGTTTCCGCAACTAGTAATCTATTTATTTTATCTTTCATTAAAGCTTTCTATGATCTACAAATTGCTTTACAAATAAATATTAAAAGTTTATCGCAGCTGGAAATGCACATGAAAAACAATCGGAATATAAATGGTAAATTCCACCTACTCAATAATCTATAGAAAACATGTTGTAGAGCATATTAGAAATGTATAAAGGGTTTATTATGTTTGAAGTTGTGAAATATAAAAAAAAAATACTCTGTAAAAGTATTTCTCGCATATATCATAATTCCTTATCGGAATACTTTTTTGGAGTCCCTATTAACGATTTATAATGATTTCTTAATCAATATTCTACAAAGAAACCTACTGCTTCCCTCATGAGTGAGGCATATAAATTTTACTATGTTTGAAATATGCCATAATTCTTTATTGGAATTGTTTTGGCGCCCCTATAAATGATCTACAAATGCTACTTAATCAATACGCAACAAAAGACATTGTTTCTCACATCAGTGAGGCTCATGAATTGCATTATGTTTGAAATAGTGTAATATCATTAAAATAACCTATAACAGATTTTTTGGCATACATCATAATTCTATACCGGAATTCTTTTTGGCGTTCCTGTAAACGAACTGTAACGGCTATTTAATCAATACTTTACAAAAAAAGTATCACATGTGCATTATGTTCGAAATCGTGTAACATCATTAAAATGCCTTATAAAAGATTTGTTCGCATGTATTATATTTCCTTATAATGGCTACTTAATCAATATTCTAAAAAAAATATTGCTACTCACATGAGACAGGCTTGTAAATTGCATTATGTTTGAAATAGTGCAACATCATTAAAATACCCTATAAAAGGTATTTTGGCATACATCATTATTCTTCATCGGAATTCTTTTTGGCGTTCTTATAAACGTACATTAGAATGGCTACTTATTCAATATGCTACAAAAAATTTACATCCCACATATGAAGTATGTTGAAATAGTGTAACATCATTAAAATACTTTATGAAAGATTCCTTGCATTTATCATAATTCTTTATCGGAATACTTTTTGCGTCCCTACAAATGAGCTATATTGACTACATAATCAATACTCTACAAAAAAGCATTGCTTCCCACATGAGAAGGGCATATAAACTTCATTATGTATGAAATGTATCATAATTCTTCATTGGAGTCATTTTTGATGTTTCTATTAACGAACTATGATTACTAATTAACCAATACTCTACAAAATATATATTGCTTCCTGCATAAGCTAGGGTTGTAAATTGCATTATGTTTCAAATAATGTAACATTATAAAAATGCCCTAAAAAGGATTTTTTGGCAATATCATAATCTTTATCGGAATTCATTTTGGCGTCCCAATAAACGAACTAAAATGGCTACTTAATCAATATACTCTATAAAAAAAGTTCTTCTACACTAGAGAAGCATGTGATTTTCATTAAATTTGAAATAGTGTAACATCATTAAAAGGCACTAAAAAATTCTTTCATCATTTTCTTAGTAATAAAATTTTCAGTGTTTCTGAAAAAATCTAGAATTGCTATATTTCATGCACTGTAATAAATAACTGTTTGTCGTCTTTATTAATGATACATAGGTACCAATTTTATTGTAATGTAACAACATTAAAATGTACCGTAAAAACGATTCTTATTGATTATATTGAAACGAAATATTTTTGTATATCCCAGTAAATTAACAAAAAACAGTACACAATTCCCTATCAGTGCCAAAATAAATTGATAAACGAAATAAGATAACAAATACAAGTCATCCCGAGCCTTTACTCGAGTTAGAGAACGGCCAGGTAGACGACTACACTATTTGAATTCATAGACACTTTCAACTGTGTTAGAAATGATTAAACCGAGTGCCTCTATCTATTTCGGGAATTGGCCAATCACATCTGGCCAGTTCGCGAATTGGCTAATCGCATCTGGCCAGTTCGCGAATTGGCCGGCCAATTCTAGAATTGGCCAGTCATTTTTAAACGTTACTGGCCAGTTCGGGAATTGGCCGGCCAGTTCTAGAATTGGCCGATTTCGGGTTTTGGCCGCAACATATATATGTATATATATATATATTATATATTGCACAACTATCCGACGTATTTCAAATTTTGGATATAGGTTCTTTCTGACAAAGTGAACCCTTGAATAGTTTTAAGGGTTTAATGGCTAAGTATAGAGGGCTGAACGGGGGATAACACACAATTAATCAGGGATTCGCCTTATCATAACGAACCTACATCCAAAATTTGAAACAAATCGAAAAATTCTGCGTAAAAAGCCATTTATTTAATTTAATGGGGATATCTTCCGTTCTCCCCTTTATACTTAGTCATTAAACCCATAAACTATTCAGGGATTCATTTTATTAGAATGAAAGTGCATCCAAAATTTGAAATACATCGGATAAGCGTGCATAAAAACAATTTATCTAATTTAAAGGGGAGTAATTGCTTGCCCCCTCTTTTTAATTAGCAAAATAACCCCATAACCAACAGAGATACGCTTTGCAAGAATGAACTTACATCCAAAATTTGAAGCAAATCGGATAATTCTGCGTAAAAAGCCATTTATTTAATTTAAGGGGTTATCCCCCATCCTCCGCTCTATACTTAGCAATTAAACCCTTAAAACTATTCTGGGATTCACTTTATGAGAAAGAATTTATATCCAAAATATGAAATACATCGGATAAGTGTGCATAAAAAAAAAAATTATCTAATTTAGGGAGGTGGGTAAAAATCACCGGCCCCCTCTTTTTAATTAGCAAAAAAGCCCCATATTTAATCAGAGATAGGCCTTATCATAATGAACCTACAATCCAAAATTTGAAGCAAATCCGATAATTCTGCGTAAAAAGCAATTTATTTAATTTAAGAGGGGTTATATTCTATTCCTCTTCTATACTTAACCATTTAACCCTTAAAACTATTCAGGGATTCACTTTATCAGAAAGAATCTACATTTAAAATTTAAAATACATCGGATAATTCTGCATAAAAAAAAAGATTTAACTAATTTGAGGAGAGATAATTGCCTGTTCCCCCCTTTATTAATAAGCAAAAAAAACGCAACACTGCTTATTTTCCGATTTAATTTTAAATTCGTTTTTGCTCTCAAATGCATCAAACTGGCAAATTGTCTTATTTAGAAAGTGCACAAGGCGCCGTGATTGTCGATTCTTTGATAAATGCAGAAAATATTGCAAAATAAGCAATCAAAAATGGCATTTTGAATCGATTTTTCCAAAGCGGGAGATCTGGGAACGAAAAAAAGGGTCATACTGAGAAGGTAAATGTTTATAAATTAAATTCTAATGAATTAAGAAATGATCAATGAAAATGACATCACACGGCACCTTATACGTCTCTTCAAAAATCCCCTCAGCAAGTTTCATGTTTCTACTTTTTAAAATGAGTCTGAAATTGTATCAGAAAATTTCGAGCTGTTGAAGGTGGAAAAGCGCTTTTTCGAATACACCCTTAACCGTTATGCGAATCCTTGTTGAATAAAGCAGTTCAAAACAAATAGCCTTTAAATCCTGTTCTAATACCCTTCCTGTTTAAATACTCTTCCAATAAAAAGTTATGTATCGTCTGAATTTCGTAGGTGCATAGAAAAGTGATTGCACTGCTTAAATTTTTAAACTTTTGCTGCATTGTCAATCCCCCTCTTTTATACAAAACAATGACTTCCCTTTTTTATGGAGCATTATCATAGGTCAAAATACAGATATTCTATAAAAGCGATGGAGTAACGGTGCAGCAAAAGTTACAATTTTCTAACAATGTGTTTGCATCATATATAGTATTTATTGTTTGGATTATTTTACTAATTATCTACACGTGGGATATGGGCCCTAAAGGGGTGGGATGCCCTCCTTGTTGGTCTTTCTAAGGGAACCTAATCCATATTTGCGCAATGAAATCCAAGGTTCGAAGAAAAACCACGGAAAACTCCGACCGGTTAGGCCGACGGCCGTGATTGGGTTCGAACCCAGCACCTGCCATCGACCAGTTGAGAGGTCAGAACCTCTCGGCCACTGTGGGGCCAATAGTATTTATGACTGTAAACAGTATAGTTTTAAATCATGAATGCATCAGTAATAAGCAGCGATTTCAGGTAACATTTAAGTTTGTTTTCTATTCTAAACTGGGATGTAAAAAATCTTGATTTTTTTTTTTTAAATTAGACTTTTTCTTTATTTAGCTCCGATTTTTTTTTTTTTTTTTTTTTTTTTTTTTTATTTAAATCGGATACTTATAATTTTTTCCCTCAGCGTTCAAATACTGAATAGTCACTAATAGTTTTGTGTTTTCAAAACAATTAAACCTCAAATTGCAAACACAATCTGTGCTTTTCTGTAAAATCATGATTTAATCATGATTTAATTGATGTTTTCCTAATCAAAACTGTCTAATTTTCGACATATTCTTAAATCCATTTCTGGTTGTCAACGCATGAAAATGGCAAGTACTTTTACTCATCAGAAGCTACTAAATCAAATGTTTTTAATTTTTCGATAAAGGCTTGAGATTTTTCAGGAAAAGCGAACAAAGCTCATGTTTTGAATGGAATTTCAGGGTGCGACAACCTGGTTAATGTCGCAATTACATAAAAGCCGAATATCACTCTAGATATAATTCATTTATCCAAAGAGGAGAAATCCTAATTTCATTACAAATACTTCATTTACCATGTCTTTCACTGTTATGCTCTTTGTGTCTAAAAATACGTTAATTTTTTTTTTTTCTTTTAGTTTAGAAAACACGACGAAAGTTTAGAAATCCTAGTTTAGAAATTAGTTTAGAAATCCTACGACATAAAAGATTTTTACAATATTTTCTTCAGTAAATTTTCCTTTTCGAATTCATGTCATAATTGTTCTTTTAAGCCATTGAATGTTTATTAAAAATGCATGTATTTTTAAAAATGGTGATATAAAATTGGTAAATGAGACAGATTTTTAATGTTTTCATCATTTGTAAAGGTTCTTTGTCCGCTTTCCATAATCGGGTTGATTGTCCATTTTTCCACATTTTGGAATCATTTTCCTCTTATAAAGTGGCATAAATAATCGAGAATATTCCTATGCATTTTTTTAAAGAATTCAAATTAAATCTATAATAAAGTTTAACATAAAAGGAAAATTTTCCTTTTTTGTGAGAAACTTCAGCTTACTGCCAAAGTGTTGTATTTTAAGAACGGTATGATCTTTTAATTAATCGTCTCTTTCTCTCTCTCTCTCTCCGTTTTTAGATAGATTTCGTATGAGATACTACCTATTGCGATCGTTCCTATGTTGGAATTTCTGAAAAATTTTTGCCGATCTACACCAATCATGACCCAAAACTCCAAAACGATGATACCTTTAGTAAAAACGTTTATCTATCTATCTATTTATAAATACGTATAAATATAACTTTTTTATGGACACAATAACTTCTTTAATTCGGCTCAGATCACTTCCAAACTGCTTCATAAAATCAAGGTGGAAATCTCCAAATAATAATTATTTCATAAATCTCGTAGCATAAAATCTCGGTCACGTTCGTTAATGGGCAAAATCGGACCAAGGGGGGTATGAATTGGGAAGGGTTTTGTGAAAACCGAAAAAACCCCATAACTTCTTAGTTAAAATAGATATCAAATCAGTTCAAAGTTTAAATTACTTCTAAAAAATGAGCCAAAGATTTATGCATGACAGATTTTTTATAAAATTAAAAATGGGTTTTACGGTCGAAAAAAATAGAATTTTTGGGTATTAAAAGATCATAACTTTGTCAATTCTCAAGATATCAAATCTAACTAATTTTTTTAATATAAATACTCTTAATATTATCTAAAACTTTTGTATTTACAATTTTTTGACAGGAGTAACTCTTTTTGCAAAAGGAAAAATTAAAAACGAAAAGAAAAACAAAAAGGGGGGAGAAGAAGAAAAAAATCAATAACTTCTTCAATTCTTAAGATATCAAACCCAAATAAATTTATTATACATCGTCTTAATATTGTCTACAACTTTTATTTTGACAAGTTTCTGATAAAACCAATTCTTATAGCGGAAAAAAAAAATCAACAATAATAGGAGTTGAAGATATATTTTTTTATCCAAACTGCTTACATTCTGACTCATTTTTAAATTCATTTTTGATTTTAAACGCATCCAAATGACAGGTTCTTTTATTTGGGAACTACATAATGTGACCTGATAGCCAGCGTTTTGATAAAGGCAGAATATATTTTAAAAAATGCTGTCAAAATGTCGTTTTGAACAGAATTTCTCAAAGCGATCGTGATTAAAAATTGAGGTATTCAAAATTGAGGCATTCAAATAAGAAGTTGTTTTTTTCACTCATTTTAAATTCATTTTTGCTCTCATAGGCATTCAATTGACAGGTTTCTTATTTAGGAACTGTACATTGTGCCGTATTGCTCAGTTTTTTTTTATAAAAGCAGAATGTACTTTAGAAAAATGCCGCCAAGTTGGGTGTTTTGAAAAGAATTTCCCGAAGCGAACGTGGTAAAAAAATTAAGGATGTATTCAAATAACAAAATGCTCATAATATAGTCAAATCTGGTTAAAATGAACACCCTTAGCATGAACTACTTTTAACATAAATTGTTTTCACAGTCTCCTATAAAGACGAATACAAAGATTTGATGCTGATAACATGAATTACTGTTAACATGAACACAATTTTAACCCCCCCCCCCCCCCCTTGGGGTTTATGTTAACGAGGTTTGACTGCATATTTCAAAAAATGCTGTCAAAGTGAGCATTTTGAGCCGAATTTAACTTAAGATGATTCTCATAAAAGATTCTCTTATAGAAAAGTGAAATTAAAACTTCTTCAAAAGCGACCAAAGAAAATTGTGAAACTAAGTTGAGTTAAAATTGATTTTTCTCTAATTTTATTTCATTTTTGTTGCTTAAATGAGCACTTAACGAAATCTACCTCCGCTTATAGGCCAAGCAGGCCGGGAATTTTTTTTTTTTTAATCTATGTATTTTTTATTTTATTGATGCCATTTTTTATTACAATGAAATAGAAACTATGTTTTTATTAATAGAGTACATTTTAATACATGCTGGTGAAGAATAAAAATACGTATATGAAGTGCACGTGAAAAGTTTGTTCCGTGAAAGTAGCTACATGCTTAGTTTAAAATGTATTTTTACTTTGTCAAATGTAACAAAAAAAAAAATGATGTGATGGTGTCAAAATGACGTAATTTACACTGATTTTTTATTTCTGTATTGAAAAGATTATGATTGGAGACTTTATTGATTTTTTCATCTTTATTACATCTTTTGTCTGGTTTAAAAATTTATATATACATTAATTTTAGTAGGATATATTAGTTTTTTAATAAAGAATTTCAGAAAAATTAAAATTAATAAAAAATGGTTGTGCCAAAAAAAAAAAAGCGTCTTGTAAGGCATGTAATTCTATAGGAATACTTTTTGTTGGTTTATTTTATATTTTTTTAACATTTCCTTATTATTGATAAAGTCCTATTTCTTTCATTAGGAAATTCTCTTTTGTCTATGACAAAAAGTTAATTAAATCCGATTGATTTTTTAAATCATCAGATTTTAAAATATTCACCTTTTATATAAACATTTTAATAACAATTTTAATTTTTCTTAAGAAAGGTGTTATAGTAAAAATAAAATACATTGACATGTTTCGGAACCGTCAACTAAGTTCCATAGTCATAATATAAATAAAACAAAATTTCAAACTATTTCACGGTCAATACAAATGACACGCGACAAAGAGATATAAAAAACACCAAAAACACGCGCGCTATTGTAAAAAATTAAATTAAAATAAAAATAGACCATGATCAAAAGAAATTCCAACTTAGTTCATCCCATTCAAGCCCTCACGAGGAATTTATTTATTAATTATAACCATAACTTAGGAATAATAAAAGAAACGGTATCATTGCAAACCAGATTATTACGCGTATAAATTTCAATGGACTCTCTTATAATAGATTTACGATTACAATTATGAAACATAATTTACTTTGATTAAACAATATTTTTATCTCCTCATTTAAATATGTTCTTGATAAGGCAGTGTTAGTACGTCCAAATTTAATATCAGATTCGTGCTCCCCTTTTCTAATTCCAAACTTTCTCCCAGTCATGCCAATGTAATAATTTAAGTCACAATTTTCAGTAATATAAGGTATTTCATAAACTCCAGCAAGATCATCATGTCCAATAAGATCCACTCTCTTATTAAGTAAACATCTTAATTTTGGTGGAGGAGTTGCAATCAAATCAATATTAAACTTTTTTAATTTAAATTTTAATTTCTCAAAACTGCCTTTCAGATATGGAAAAGAAACTCTTTTAAAATTTTTAGAATCACCCCCTTTATTGAATCTTTCAGTTAACCCTGGATATTGTTGTTTAGGCTTCCTTTTTCTATAATAATTAATTAATTTATTGATGCTACTTATTTTATACCCATTAGAACCTGCAATCTCACGGATCTTACGCAACTCTTCGTTTAAAAATTCATCAGCACAGACTTTAACCGTTTGACTGCTATGCAGCGCTATCGCGCTTCCAGGTTTCAAATTCTGACAATCTAAACGGCGCTGTCATTTCAGTACGAATCTGTATCTGTGGGCGTGAGCAAATATTTTGCCGCTCTTGCTTTTTCGTAACAAAACTGTGTCTTTTAAAGTATAAATAACGTTTTCAATCAGTTTTCATTCCACAATCTGGAAGCGTGATAGCGCTGCATAGCCGTTAAACGGTTAAACGCTCTATCAACCATGAAACGGAAAGTAGAGAATTTATAACAAAAAGGTGAACAAGCGGAATTTGGAATAATGTGTTGGCTATTAATTTTCTTTCTATAAATTGATCTTTTCAAAGAATCACCCTCCCTAATTAAAAAAGTGTCTAAAAACGGTAAACTACAATTCGCTTCTAATTCATAGGTAAATTGAATATTTTACTATAACACCTTTCTTAAGAAAAATTAAAATTGTTATTAAAATGTTTATATAAAAGGTGAATATTTTAAAATCTGATGATTTAAAAAATCAATTGGATTTAATTAACTTTTTATCATAGTTTCTTGTCGATTCTGGACGAAGATGACATCTTATACAGTATTTAATCGGTACAAGAATTTACGAATGGCCCTTGACGGTGAGATTTTGAATTTAAGATTTCTGAAAATTTGTAAAAAACTTAATATTGTTCCGAAGTTTTTGTCTATTAAAAATAAAACAATTAAACAGTTATTTGGAAATTTATCACATGAGTTTGAATTGAAATGTTTGACTTTATGTATCAGAAAAAAAGTATTCGGTTATTAATGAATTGAATTTAAAAACCTATAACGCTTATATGGAAGCAGTTAAAAATTATGAATTTAAGTGTTTTGATGTATTGAATTATGGTTGTTTGACAAGAAAATTTGATGTGCTGAATAGAAGGTTAGAAAGATGGAGAGAATCACAAAATCAAATCAAGGTTAAAAATCTTAAGAAGAAAATTAATACTTTATTAATGTATCAAGTGCCTGTGATATCGAAGCCTTCTGCAGTAAAAGAAGTACAAAAGATTGATATTATTAACTTGTCAAGCAGACAGTTTAGTAAGAAAGAATTGGAAGTTTTACATAAAGGTCCGAAATTTATGTTTGAACAGAGACATGATGTCAAAAAATTAGTGATGGAAGCAGAATATTTAACAGAAAAAGTTAATAGTGAAAATAGAGAAGAAACTAGAAATGTTATTTTTACAGAAGTTGATAAGTACCTAAAAAGACCTTCAAAGCTTATCAATAATGATTTAAAAATAGTTAAAAAGCTGAAAAAAGAAAATGATATTCTGTTCGTACAGACGGATAAATCTAACAGGATTGCAGTAATGGATCGTAAGGATTATTGTGGTAAAATGCTTAAAGCTATTGGTGAGATGAAATGTACTTTAATCATGAAATGCCCATTGAATAAAATTAACAGTAAGTTAAAAGATATTATAGAGAAAGGCTACTGGCCAGATAATATGAAAGTAAAATTAAGAATTAATAAGCAAGGTGTCATTCCACGTCTTGTTGGTAAAGTAAAAGATCATAAAGAAGGATATCCATTGCGCCCCATAGTAATGAGATGTCAAGCGCCAACATATTTTTTGGAAAAAGCATTTGTCTTATTGTTGAAAGACTTATTACCTCCTTCGGACTTGGTTGTTAATTCCACAGCAGAATTTGTAGAACATATCAAAATACTTAAGATTCCTCATGATTGTATTTTGGCAAGTATGGATGTCAAGTCGTTGTTTCCATCAATAGACATTAATGAAGTTAATTCTTATATTAGTGATTTCATAGATAGTTCAGAAAAGTATAGTGATAACATAAAAAATACACTGAAAATTGGCTTACAGTTAATCACAAATAATAATTTCTTTATGTTTGATGGAAAAATTTATGAGCAAAAGTTGGGGGCTCCAGTTGGTTCTTCCGTTTCGGGTTTCCTCGCAGAATTCAAAATGAGACCTTATGAAAAAAGAATTTTTGGAAATTTTGACAAAGTTCCTATGTTTTGGAAAAGGTATGTTGATGATGTTTTTTTGGTTTGGGAATGGGGGGTAGATTCTTTCCTTAATTTTGTTGATAAAGTTAATAAATTAGATAAGAATATTCAATTTACCCATGAATTAGAAGCGAATTGTAGTTTACCGTTTTTAGACACTTTTTTAATTAGGGAGGGTGATTCTTTGAAAAGATCAATTTATAGAAAGAAAATTAATAGCCAACACATTATTCCAAATTCCGCTTGTTCACCTTTTTGTTATAAATTCTCTACTTTCCGTTTCATGGTTGATAGAGCGTTTAAAGTCTGTTCTGATGAATTTTTAAACGAAGAGTTGCGTAAGATCCGTGAGATTGCAGGTTCTAATGGGTATAAAATAAGTAGCATCAATAAATTAATTAATTATTATAGAAAAAGGAAGCCTAAACAACAATATCCAGGGTTAACTGAAAGATTCAATAAAGGGGGTGATTCTAAAAATTTTAAAAGAGTTTCTTTTCCATATCTGAAAGGCAGTTTTGAGAAATTAAAATTTAAATTAAAAAAGTTTAATATTGATTTGATTGCAACTCCTCCACCAAAATTAAGATGTTTACTTAATAAGCAAGTGGATCTTATTGGACATGATGATCTTGCTGGAGTTTATGAAATACCTTATATTACTGAAAATGGTGACTTAAATTATTACATTGGCATGACTGGGAGAAAGTTTGGAATTAGAAAAGGGGAGCACGAATCTGATATTAAATTTGGACGTACTAACACTGCCTTATCAAGAACATATTTAAATGAGGAGATAAAAATATTGTTTAATCAAAGTAAATTATGTTTCATATCTAATTGTAATCGTAAATCTATTATAAGAGAGTCCATTGAAATTTATACGCGTAATAATCTGGTTTGCAATGATACCGTTTCTTTTATTATTCCTAAGTTATGGTTAGAATTAATAAATAAATTCCTCGTGAGGGCTTGAATGGGATGAACCAAGTTGGAATTTCTTTTGATCATGGTCTATTTTAATTTTAATTTAATTTTTTACAATAGCGCGCGTGTTTTTGGTGTTTTTTATATCTCTTTGTCGCGTGTCATTTGTATTGACCGTGAAATAGTTTGAAATTTTTATTTTTAGTTAAGTTTTTAGATCATGGAATATATTTTAATTTTATTTTTTGCAATAGAGTGCGTGTTTTTTGTTATTTATATCTCATTGTCGCGTGTCATTTGTATTGTCCGAGAAATATTTTGAAATTTTGTTTTATTTATATTATGACTATGGAACTTAGTTGACGGTTCCGAAACATGTCATTGTATTTTATTTTTACTATAACACCTTTCTTAAGAAAAATTAAAATTGTTATTAAAATGTTCTCTTTTGTCTTCAAAAAATAGCATTATACTTTTGAGTGGCAGCAATTCAATTTTTAGAAATGTGTAACGATGATGACAATGAACAGTGCTATTGCCTTCATTTTATCGTATTTACATTACTTCTAAATCTAAGTACTGTATAATTTCAGTAGTCACATGAAAAACAGTAATAAAATTAACTTTAGGGTAAAAGTTATTTGAAAAATGACTCTCAACTTAGCGACATCTTAAATTATTTTCAAATATGAATTTTTTTTTAAAGTCCATTAAATGTAAATCTTGTTAAATAAAACCATCTTGTATAAACTTGATTAATTTCTCGAAATTCCCATTCATTTTCAGTATTGACAAAAACAAGTACTGAATCTTCTATAATCGTTTTCCATTAATTTGAGCTTCGTATGTTTTAATAACATAACCTCGATGATTTTTTTTCTAAGCAAGGAATATGAAAGCTACCTCTTCCTTCCGGCACTGACCGGAAGGGCTTTTTTATTACATCACTTTGTTCTCCTTATTGACTATCTAATATCTTAGGTCATTGGTTCTCCTGCATCACTTTAACCTTTAAATGCGTATTTGGATATTTTAATTATTCTATTACTCTCAGTTCTAAAAGGAATCTCATAAAGAATAGCTAATTCATATTTCGGTGTCGGATCTATTTTAGTGCAAATTAACTTTTTAAATTTCTTTGATGACCATTCTATTACATTTATGTTATGTCTAAGTGCTTCAATAGAGCATATCGTAACTTCTGGTACAAACCAGAAAAACAGTTAAAACTTTTATATATCATTCCTTTATGGTTTACATCCTTGATATTTTTATGAAAACAGAATTCATAGATATGTTTATTAAAGAGGTTTGTTGAAAGCCGTTTTCTTCAGCGATAATTCGAATGGTTAAATATTAAGCTCTTCAAAATATCTACTTGAACATACACTGGTGTCCAAAAGTTAAGCATAATTGGTAATTAAGTAAGTAATGAAAGAAATATAAATCGAAATGTGGTGAAACTCCCCGTATGTTAACAAAATAGGACGCGTCATATATTTTCGCGAAGAGTTTTCCCCGAAATCGAACAGGGGACCGTCAACAAATTGAAAAAGAACGAAGATCTTTTGGATAACCCTGTCAAAACTAATGTAGCAAAAGCGTTCAAACTGCACATTATGATTAAGTGGCTTATTGAAATGTACTGTGCCTATTTTTATAAGGATAGCATGCATGTATACTTGTAGAGAAATTAAGGTTTTTATAAAAACAGTCCTAAGTTTTTTGCTTATAATTTGCAGAGTTCTTAATATAAAATAATGTTCTTTTCTGAAAATATGACAAACATCATGGTACACAATACACTGTCATCAGAATTTAAAAATAATAAAAATTGTATGACAAATGAGCAGGTTTAATAAATATTTTTTTACTGCGCATGCGTGAAAGCTATTAAAATTTCATTTGCATATTATGTTAGTTAAATATGTAGAGCAACTTTTGTGCTAGTGTCAAAAACATAGATTAAAAATTCTGAAAATTATCGTTGATAGAATGAGATCAAAATATTTTGTTCCCTAATGAAGCAAAAAGATGAGGGGCTGTATCCATATTCCATTGTTTCGTGCCTAGACAATATTGCACGTACAACTGTATTTGGATAAAAACCCCGATATTTTGCATCCTTTTAGGAATAACGGATTTTGAGTTGATTCTATAGACGATAATTTTCAGAATTTTCAAGCTATGTTTTTGAAACTTTTACACAAGTTGCTCTATACATTTAGATAACACAATATGCAAATGAAATTTTGATATCATTGACGCATGCGCAATGAAAAATTATTTACTAAACCTACTCATTTTTCATACAATTTTTATTATTTTTAAATTCTGATGACAGGGTATTTTGTACAATGATGTTTGTCATATTTTCAGAAAAGAACATTATTTTATATTAAGAACTCTGCAAATTATAAGCAAAAAACTTTGGACTGTTTTTTAAAAACCTTAATTTCTCTACGAGTATGAAAGCTATCCTTATAAAAATAAACACAGTACATTACAATAAGCCACTTAATCATAATGTGCAGTTTGAACGCTTTTGCTACATTAGTTTTGACAGGGTTATCCAAAATATCTTCGTTCTTTTTCAATTTGTTGACGGCCCCCTGTTCGATTTCGGGGAAAACTCTTCGCGAAAATATATAACGCGTACTATTTTGTTTACACACCTGGAGTTTTACCACATTTCGATTTATATTTCTTTCATTACTTGCTTAATTACCAATTATGCTTAACTTTTGGACACCAGTGTACTTTAAAAGCTAGTCAAATAAAACTTTCAGACCAAATGATTCCATCGTAGAATTTATTGTTCATAACTTTTTTTATGTAAAATTGTAGCATGCAAATTTTACATTAGGCGAGATTTAAAAGTATTTTCTGATTCATTTTAAAACATAAATCATGATACTAGCAGGCATAACCAGATGCGGGTTATTCATCAAACTGAGCAGGCTATAGCCTAGGACCCGAATGAAAAGTGGCCCCAGCAAGATTTTCTTTCGGCTTTTCTCTTCATATTGAACTAATATTTAGTGCAAAAGAGGAATGAATTGTAATATTCTTTGCTGTTCACGCTTATGAATTTTTGAAAGATATTAAAACATAGATTGTATTCTGAATACTATCCATTTTTAATTTCTTCTATTTCCACAAAAAAAAAAAAAACTTTTTTGACATGTATTTATGATAGTTTTACACAGAACCGCGGCGGTCAAGCCATGATTTTTTAAGCAACGATACGAATAATATATTTTAAAGACTTTTTAAAATTTGAACCAAACGGTTTGTCTATTTTCACCCTTTAGTTTTTAGCTCGCAGGCTATCTAAGCCTGAGAGCTTATGCACCCGCCCGTTCTGTATGTATGTGTGTAACATACATGTCGAATACCATTCTGAAAAATCAAAATCACGTCAAACCGAAGTCGACCTGCAAGATTCAAAATTCGAAGCCGAATCACATTTGATTCGAATTAGATCGATTTGACCGAATTAGATTTGACTCAATAAAAGTCATCCCGATCAACAGCAAAAAGAAATCAGTCAACCCGATCCATTAAAGAAAAAAATGTCAACTCGATCCGAACCCACGGGAATGGGTCGGTCGCAGGTAAGAAACAGTGAGTAAACAGTCCTAATTCATGTTTCTAATTCAAATTGCTGCATTTGATTTATTACTTTGCATTTGATTTATTACTATTTATTACTTTGCAATCGAGAGAAAAACAAACCCATCGATGCTGATTTTTCGGTGCTTTTTAGGGTCTCGCATTTAAAAAGTAAAACGGAACTATTATCAGATTACTCTTGTGTCTGTTACAGCCATTTTACTTGTAAGCTATGGAATGTAAAAAGTTCCAATTGGAGAAAATAATAAAGACTATTGACTCGTATATTTACACATTATTAAACATTCACAAGTATATTTAGGAAAAATATAGAGGGGATAATAAGTTACTTGAAAAAAAATTTTCTTTGTATATCGTATGGGGTAGAGTGTGAAAGCTTTCGTAGCTCATTAATAAATTAATGACCTCCTTTCGAAGCGCGCTTAGCACAATGCCAATTTTAAACTTTGAACAATAGTTTTGTTTTTGTTACATTGTAGTAGGAAAGCTTATCATTACGCTGAATTTAGTTTTATGAAATGTCAAATGAAATTTAAATATGCAATACTTTTATTGTCAATATCGAATTAAATTCTTAAAGAGAAAAAAAATATGATGATACAATTTAAAAGAGTAGGTAAGTGTGATCGCAGATCGTACAGAGGGTTTCGTTTAATATTTCTTTCAAAAAAAATTATTTTTTATTTAATAAATACAAACTTTTGACTCACAATTATTAAATTATCACAAATATGGTAGCTCAAGTAAATTTAATTATAAAATATTTATCAAAGGAAGTTATTTATTTTAATCGAATAAAATTTGTTCAAATAAAATTCCAAAATTCCAATTTTTTTAAAAATCCGAAAAAAAATTAGCGGAAATATAAATAAAATTTTAAATTTCTAAAAACGAAAAAAATATTTAAGCGAAATTTAAAACGCTGAATCATTAATGAATCAACAGTTTTTTTAACCCATTGCGGCGCAGGACAAATTCTTTGCTTAAGCGTTGAAATTAATGACTGACACCAGAATTTGAAAACAACTTTATTTGTAAATAAAAAAGCGCTATATTTCACGTATTCAATAAACCGTAATTTTTTTAAATAAAATTCCGGTGCCAATGTGGCGTTTGGGAATTAAAATTAAGTGGTATATCTATGAAACCACTGCGCCGCAAAGGGTTAAAACAGAAAGAAAATTGAATTCCAAAAGATATTATGAATGTTAGATGCATGAAACCCTAATAGTACAAACCCTTAAACTTGCAAAAAGTACGAAATTTCATTTAGTTAAATCCATCATAATATGAAACTACTTCAACTTCTAGCACCAGGGCTCGAACTAGGAATCTTCAGTTTATTAGCAAGATGCTTTATTACCAAGGTATAATGACTGAATGCAAAACGTTGAAATTATTATTTTTTTTAATCAAAATCGCAAAAATAAATTAATGACATTGAAAAATATAATTTTATTAAAATTAGTCGTTAGGGGCCACCGTAATACTTACCCAACAAGGACATGTATATAAAAATAAAACATGCGAAAACTATTTATACAATGCATTGCAATTCATAAACAAAATTTTAATATTGTTAATATACATAGTAATGCTATATTAAAGAATTGCTGATGTACCAATTTCGACAAATTATATAAAACGGCAAACTACTCAAGTAATACCGAACTGCGTAAAAGAAACATCCTTATAACTCCAAAAATAATAATTCTATTAACTATATTGGCCGGGCCAATAAACAAAATAAACGGGACGAGCCGGCAAAAAAATTGAAGGGCAGAGTCCATTAAAAAAAAAAAAAAAAAAAAAAAAAAAAAAAAAAAAATTGCGGGTTCACTGGCCTTTTGTAAAGATTTAAGCAGGAACGTTAAAATATGAGCTATTTTCAATTATATGGGTTTAATGAGAGTAAGTATAAATGTGCGTCATCAGTCGAAACTAGTTTGGCAACATCAATACAGAAATCTAACTTTTACAGTGTAGAGATCAGCATCGGAGAATTATATTGTGTATAACCCGGGTAAAAAATATATATATATATATATATGTTACAGGCCAAACCCGATTTTAGGCCAAACTAGATTGGCCTAGTCCGAACTAGTCTATCCTAACATCCATCGGATAAACTAGTTTTTCCTAGGCCAAACTAGTCTATCCGAATGCTCATCGGATAAACTAGTTTTTCCTAGGCCAAACTAGTCTATCCGAACGCCCATCGGATAAACTAGATTTTCCTAGGCCAAACTAATTTGGCCGAACGGTCATTAGGATAAACTAGTTTAGCCTGCTGTTCATTGGTTTGAACTAGTTTATCCTAGGCCGAATTAGATTGTCCTAGGCCAATTCAATTTGCGGTGATTTTATTGAATCTAAAAACCGCCACGGCGCCAACTTTCTAGTTTTGATCTAATTTAGCCTAGGCCGATGCAATTTGACGCGATTTTAGCCCACAGACTATCAAAGCCTGAGAGCTACACTGTTAAAAATAAATCTGTGAATTCCAGGTGAAACTACCGGCAGCAGTGTAGCCGAACTTTTACCGTTCCGTTAGTAGATTTTCCGTTGTGGGAAATACAAGAAGGGAAAACTCCGGTGTAAGAATCAGTAACTTTCCGTTACAAAGTTTGATTTATAATAGAAATAATTTAATATAATTTTTTAAAATGATTTACCGATTAATCTTCGAAGAATTCGAAATCGCCGAAGGATTTTAAGCTTCTATGTTATTTTACTTAATTGCTATTTTGGATAATTTAGTTCACGCCGTCCTCAGGACCGAACCCGGGACCTTCAGATTGAGGAACAAATTCTTACGAACTGAGCTAAAGTTGCTGATGCTAAACGGTACAAAGTATGTCTTTTATGAGTTAGTTCGAAAATCTGTTGTGCTTTTTTTAAAAAGATTTCCTTTCAAATATATTCCTTAGAATGTTTGTAAACGGATTATTTTATACTGATGCATAATACGTATTATTTTTTTAAATCATTTTTAATTTTTTAAATAGTTTAAAGTAAAAAAATCACTGTTTGAAACCACTGTTTTTTTTAATAATTTTTTTTTATTAACAATTTTTTTTTACAATATATATATATATATATATATATATATATATATATATATATATATATATATATATATATATATATATATATATATATATATATATATAGACTTTTTTTTATTTTTTTTTAAATTGTCGTACTCTATTTATTTCTTTATTTATTTATTTTTCGGCTAATAAATTAAAAGATTTTTAATAAGAAAAAAATAAAAAAATAAACAGAAAAATGTAATTTAAAAGGAATTTTTATGTTTCATTATTCCATTGCGCCAATGGGACTCGAACCCACAATTTGCGCTCGCAGGCGATTAGCGGTGTGGTGCCTTGACCACTCGGCCATGGAGCTCCCCACACAACGGAGTGTCTCCGTTTTTTGTTTTTATTTTCATCCTTTTCGTTTTTTTCAGGAAATATGATGGAACTTTGTGATTTGTAACGGAAAATACCCTTTAGTTGTTAAAAGGGAGCTTTTCTGTGAAATTCAGGAAAAAAATGTTCGTGAATTTCAGAATTTTTTTAACAGTGTAATGTGCTCGCAGATTCTGTGTGTGTGTGTATGTAACCGTATGTACGTACGTATGTACATACTTATGTACGTACGTATGTTGGACTAATATAACGCGACTAATATAACAGACTAATGTGTAACTAATATAACGCGAGCACTCTGGTGTTTGAATTTGGACGCGATTTAGTTCAAACCAGCCGGCTTCGCCCGTTATCGGGCCTCGTCTTTTATATAAAATCTTGAAACGGACGTATGTTGAAGCGAACGAACTTCGAAGAGAAAAAAACATGATAATAAATATTTAAGAAAAAGGATTCTCAATCGAAATACCACTAGTTTCTAATAGTAATTTTTGTAAAAATGTTATATTCTTGCTGGAACTTTTTGAAACTTTGTGATAGTTTATGGCATATGATATAAATTTAAAAGAAAAAGTTACATTTCGGCGTGAAAGAGGATGTGGTTGCGAACAAAATCAGGAAATATAACGGAAATTCTATGTTTTAAAGCACCGCGACCTCAAGTAACATATTTACTAATAGGTTGTTTAACGGAGTTTCATTCAAATACAGTTTTGTTAATAATAGAGTACGCTCTCTGGTGTTAGAATGAGGTAGTAATATAACGTGGCTTAGTTAAAACTTGCTGGTTTCGCCCGCTATCGGACTGGCGTGGGCAGCGGGGATATGGTTCGAATTTCGTTCGCTACGAGGTTCTTTCGAAAAGGAGAGTTACATTCGGTGGTGCGTGCTCAGCACGCTTGCTACGATTTAAATTTTGTTCGCTTCGAAGTTCATTCGAAAAGGAAGAGGGCATTTGGCAGTACGCGTGCAGCACACCTGGTATACGCTGCCGCAGGCTGTGGGGACGCGACTGAAGAACTAATGCACGAAATTTAATAAAAAATTATATTCAGGTAGTATCTGATCTAAATTGATGCTGATTAGTTTTTGGTGTAAATCGTTCATCAGGTGGAGCTACTGTTTTGATTTTTTTACGATTTACGCATCAGCTTTATCTTAATAACTAATACCATCAAATTTCCATCGAACTTTAGATTCAGTTCGTCCATGACATGAGTTGGTGTTGTTTCTATTTTGAATTAAATCACTCAACATGGCTATGATATGCTGCATTTTTCACAATTTTCACAATAGCTGTATCTCAAGAACTAATGGACGGAATTTAATAAAAATTTATATTCAGATAGTCCCTGATATAAATCGATACTGATTACTTTTTCATGTAAATAGTTCAACAGATAGCGCTTCTAAAGTGCGTTTTTACTGATTTGCATTAACACTATTTCAATAACTAATTTACGGATTTTCATCAAACTTCAGAATCAGTAAATCCATGATATGAACTAAATCTTTTTACGTATTCGTGTTAATTGCTCAATAGGTGACGCTGTTGTGCTCAATTTTCCCGATTCCTGAAATAGTTTTGTCGCAAGAATTAATGCACGAATTTTCATCAAACTTTAGATTCAGTAAGTCCCTGATATAAATTAGTATTATGTAGTTTTTGGAATAAATCTCTTGAAAAGTAGCGCCGCTATACGGTATTATTTGTGATTATTGCAATAGCTCTATCTCAGGATCTAATGCATGAATTTTCATGAAACTCCAGATTCTGTTAGTCCTGGATATAAAAAAGTACAAAAGTACGTTTTAGTTTTTGGAGTAAATCGTGCAACAGGTGGCGCTGGTATGTGGCATTATTCATGATTATCGCAATAGTTCTATCTCAAGAAGAAATGCACGGATTTTCATCAAACTTCAAATTCAGTTAGTCCCTAATATAAATTAATATTCTTTTGTTTTTAGAGTAAATGGCTCAATGGGTAGCGCTTCCAGTTTTTTTATGATTTCTGCGATAATTCAAATATTTCAAATAGTACTAATACACAGATTTTCATCAAATTTCAGATTGAATTAGAATTTGAAAGACATTGTTACGGATTTTTCAAAAAGTTCCGGCAAGAATTTAACATTTTTACAAAAATTGCTGTTAGAAAATAGTGGTATTTCGATGCGGAATCCTTTTTCTTAAGTATTTATCATCATGTTTCTTTCTCTTCGATTCAACATTCGTAAATACCTAAATCGCGTTGGATTAGTTCCAAATTCCAACACCAGGGTGCTCGCTTTAGTTCCACATTCCATCACCAGGGAGCACAACCTATTACCAACAAAACTGTTTCTTAAGAAAACTCCGTTAAAGAATCTATCAGTAGATATGTTACTCGATGTCGCGGTGCTTCAAAACAAGAATTTAAGATTTTTGCAAAAATCACTGTTCTTCAATAGTGGCATTAAACGCGAAATATATTTTTATAAATTTATATCATATGTCATAAACTATCTTAAAGTTTCAAATAGATCAACCTAGAATTTCCGTTATATTTCCTGATTTTGTTTGCCCTCCCCCCCCCCCTCTTTCCTTTTCGTAATGGGACTTTTTATACAATTTTTTATCACGTATTATAAACTATCACAAAGTTTCAACAATTCCAACAAGAATTTAACATTTTTACAAAAATTACTAATAAAAAATAGTGGTATTTGACGCGGCAACTTTTCTCTTAAATATTTAACATCATGCTATATTATGTTTCTAAAAGTTTCAAAAAATGGTAATATTTAATTAGCAGCTAAAACTTTAAAAAACGCTGAGCTTTTTAAAAAAAAAAAATCTAGCGCCCCCTTACTCTACCCCCCCCCCCGTATCCTAAATTTCAAGTTTTATGTTTTATTTAAGCTTTTTCTTATTTTTAAAAGGATTCGGATATTTACTTTTTTAATATGAACAATTTCGCGTGAAGTGATGTGTGTGAAAATCAATATCTGTTACGAATTAAAAATCTTTTCTTAAAACCAAAAGTTTCTATCCGATTGAAAAAATAAACCGCTCTATCTTTATATTTAAACTCAGAACCCCCAAAATTAATCAGGTAAACGCCTTATCAGAAGAAACTTACATCCAAAATTTGAAACAAATCGATAAATTATCCGTGAAAAACCTATTCATAAATTAAGAGTGTTACACCCCATTCCTCCTTTCTTTATATGTAAACAATGAACACCCACAATCAATTATGGATTACCTTATCAAAATGATATTGTACCTAAAATTTTAATAAAATCTCATACTTTTGCACTCAAAACTGACTTAACGAAATTAAGGAGGGGAGGGGGGGGGTGCGGATTAGCCTTTTGTTCCCCTACCCTTATTCTTATCCAATGAACCCTGAAACTAATCAGAAAAGTTCGTTATCAGGATAAATCTATGTCCAAATTTGAAGCAAATTGGATATTTCTATCAGGAGTTATCGCATTACGTACATACGTACATACATACGTACATGGTTACATACACACCCACAGAATCTGCGAGCACATTAGCTCTCATACTTTCATAGTCTGTGAGCTAAAATCGCGTCAAACTGCATTGGCCTAGGCTAAATTAGATCAAAACTAGAAAGTTGGCTCCATGGCGGTCTTTAGATTAAAAAAAATCACGCCGAATTGAATTGGCCTAGGACAATCTAGTTCGGCCTAGGATAAACTAATTCAAACCAATGAATAGCAGGCTGAACTAGTTTATCCTAATGACCGTTCGGCCAAACTAGTTTGGCCTAGGAAAATCTAGTTTATCCGATGGGCGTTCGGATAGACTAGTTTGGCCTAGGAAAAACTAGTTTATCCGATGGGCATTCGGATAGACTAGTTTGGCCTAGGAAAAACTAGTTTATCCGATGGGCGTTAGGATAGACTAGTTTGGACTAGGCCATTCTAGTTTGGCCTAAAATCGGATTTGGCCTGTAACATATATATATATTTTTAAAGGGCTCGTACCGGCCCGAGATCAGGCTTGCATTGTTTTTCTACATATAGACGAGCCGCACTGGAACTAGACTTAATTGTTCTCAATATGTGTAGGACAGACAATATGCAGTGCCGTGCAAAAGGGGGGGGGGGCGAAGGATGCGGTCGGCCCGGGCGTGGAAATTTAGGGGGCGCCAAATTTATGCTACCAGCGTAATTTTTGGCCTGTTACAAGAAAAAGTTGGGTCGAAGGGGGGGGGGGCGCCACATTTTGCTTTGCCCCGAGGGCAGTTTTCTCTTCGCACGTCAAATGATTGCGGATTTTTCTACCTTCTCATGCTGTCGCTTCCAGAAATTCTATTCAAAACGATAATTTTCACAGAACTTTCTTAAACTGCTTATCAAAAAATGGATTACGCCATGGCCATAGTTTCTGAATAAAAACACCTGCTATCCTGCTAATGTGATCCACAACATAAACATTAGTTAACCCGACCAGCAGCAAAAGAAAAGAAGTCAACCGGACCTAAACCCGACCCACAGCAAAAACTAGAAGTCAACCGGACCCCGAGTGGAGTGCAGTCAGAATGATATATACTGTACAGTCAGATGACCGGGCGGTCTAAGGTGCAAGATTTGTGCTCTGATTCTCGAAAGAGAGCTTGGGTTAGAACCCCCTCCTGACATACGTGTATAATTTGCAATATTTTTTTCCGCATTAAAATTTTTATCAACCGACTTAAAAAAATCGTTAACTTTTAACTAAAAAGAGAAAAATAAACTTTTCTACCAAAAATTGAACCGACTTCAAAAATTACTGCAAAGTGAAAAATAATATTTTTAGATAATAGTAATAAGAAATTAAATTAAGAGCGTAGTATTTACCATGCGTATTATTCTATTTTTGTACATTAATTTGATTTTTTGGAGTCGGTGCCAGCCAAGCCAATTTCAAAGTTAAAATAAGTATCCAATGCAAATAGTAAAAATATAAGGTTAAATTTGGCTATTGAAAATTACAAGCAACTTGGTTTGGCTGGCACCGACTCCAAAAAATCAAATTAATGTACATAAATATAATAATACGCATGGTAAATACTACGCTCTTAATTTAATTTCTTGTAACTATTAGCTAAAAAAATTATTTTTCACTTTGCAGTAGTTTTTGAAGTCGGTTCAATTTTTGGTAGAAAAGTTTATTTCGTTCCCAAATCTCTCGCTTCCGAAAAATTTGTTCAAAATGCCGTTTTTGATTGCTTTTTTTGCAATATTTTCTACATTTATCAAAGAATTGACCATCACGGCACCCTATGCACTTTCTAAATAAGACATTTTGCCAGTTTGATGCATTGAAGAGCAAAAATGGATTCAAAAATAAATCGGGAAATACGTAGTTTGAATCGAAATACACCCTTAAACGCATCCATCTGGCAGGTTCTCTTACTTAGGAACTATATAATGCGCCGTATTGGTCAGTTTTTTGATAATGGCAGAATATACTTTTAAAAGTGCTGTCAAAGTTGGCCTTTTGAACAGAACTTCTCGAAGCGATCGAGATTGTAGAATTGGGGATATATTCAAATAACAAATTCTGAATCTTCTTACCTATTTTGAATTCATTTTAGCTCGCAAATTCATATGCAACTGACAGTTTCTCTTATTTAGGAACTATATAATGTGCTGTTTTGTTTAATTTTTTCATAAAGACAGAATATATTAAAAAATATATATGCTTTCAATGTGGGCATTGTAAAAAGAATTTCCCAAAGCGATCGTGATTGAAGTATTGAGGCTATATTCATAACAAACTTCTTATTTTCTAACTCAATTTTAAATTAGTTTTGCTCTCAAACTTTTTAAATTGGTAATTTCTCTTACTTAGGAACTATATAATGTTCCGTTATGGTCAATTTTTTTCGTAAAAGTAGGATATACTTCAAAAAATGCTGTAAAAATGTGCATTTTGAACCGAATTTCCCTTAAGTGGATTGTAATAAAACCAGTTCTTACAGATAAATGTAGTTAAAAACTCTTCAAAAGCGGCCAAATAAAGTTGTTGAACGAGTTTATCTCTAATCATATTTTACTTTTTGTTGGGGAAAAGACAACTTAACTTCGAAATCTACCTGTGCCTATAGGCCGCCACGACAGAAATTTTGTTGAACTTGTATTCATTTATGTTATACATAGGGATGGGCATTATTTATCGTATTAGGATAAATAACAGTGTTACTACGCTAGAACCTAATATTGCATTAATATGTTACTGAAAAGTCCCTGTTAAATAAATAACACATGGTCCTTAATGACAGCATCTTCCTTCACTTGTTTTAATCAAGATTTCATTTTTGTACCTCTAAAAAAGAATAATATTCATTAAAAACGTCCTTAATCGTTTCTTTTGAGACGTTTGCCGAACAATGTTGAATGTCCGGGCTGGGTGCCCGGACAGCCCCCCCCCCTCCCTGCTTGCGCAGACCCATTCACAATTATTTAAAAAATTTGCGCCCCCCCCCCTTATTAAAACATCCTTAAAAACCCTTATTAAAAAAATCTCACAATTATACACTCTAAGTTAAAAAACCTGTCTAAAACGGAATTTAAAACTATTTGATAAACTTCCGTTTTAGAAGGTTTTACTATATAAAATAAGATATTGTTTGTATCCAGCAAGTACAGTCCGGACAGTCCCCCCCCTGCTTGCGCAGACCCATTCACAATTATTTAAAAAATTTGCGTCCCCCCCTTATTAAAGCACCCTTAAAAACCCTTATTAAAAAAAATCTCACAATTATACACTCTAAGATAAAAAACTGTCTAAAACGGAATTTAAAACTGTTTTATAGGCTTCCGTTTTAGAAGGTTTTACTATATAAAATAAGATATTGTTTGTATCCAGCAAGTACAGTCCGGACAGCCCCCCCTGCTTACGCAGACCCATTCACAATTTTTTAAAAAATTTGCGTCCCCCCTCCCTTATTAAAACACCCTTGAAAACCTTTATTTAAAAAAACTCACAATTATACACTCTAAGATAAAAACCTGTCTAAAACGGAATTAGAACTGTTTTATAGGCTTCCGTTTTAGAAGGTTTTACTATATAAAATAAGATATTGTTTGTATCCAGCAAGTTCAGGTTAAAAATTCTGGGCACCCACCCGTTCAAAAGGCTGGTTACGCCTATGCAACCACAGAAGAAATAATTCCTTAATATTCGCTAATTCAATAACTGTTAGATTTTTCACCAGTTTTTCAATTCAGTTCAGTTATGTAGTTCTTTTCTGTTAGATTTTCCACCCGTTTTTCAATAAATGTAGTTTTTTACATTACAAAAGAACATTTTATCGCTTCGTAGCTGTTGTTTATTTTCAAACGTTTTGTTACAAATTATTTGACAACCTTGAAAAGTGCTGAGTAATGCACATTATCTGAGGATAATTTTGTTATCGTTAACGACTTTTGATTTAAAGTTTCGTTTCCTGTTTGATTTTTATTCGCGGTTGTTGAAGAAAGAGGATAAATAAAAAATGATTTCGTCTCTTTTTTATTAAATATCAGAAAGACTGAATTTGAGATTTGTGGTTTTGATTTCTAAAGGGCTCTTCTGGGGGGGGGGGGGTTCACCCCCCAAACATACACCTTCAAATTTCGCTTATTTAGTTCTCTACCATTTTTAACATGACACCCCCCCCTTTCGGTGACTCACCTAATTTTGCTCATTTCTTCACTTCATTTCAATCTTTAAAAGGCTATAACTTTGCTTCTATGGGAGCTAAAGCGGAGAAAAAAATTCTAGCATAGCTAACTTTTACTCGCCATTCTTTTTGCTATTTCAATTTTCCGGTTTTTCCCTATAGGACCATTTTTTGGGAGGGGGGGGGGCGTTTCTCATTTTTTGGTGTAATATGTCTATCGAAAGCTTATGCTTCATACATTACAATCTAGCATAAAAAATTTTCTCCCGTTATTCTGGGTCACGTTACGGACCCATAATCGGTTGAAATTTAAATTTCTCAAACTTCTTCGAGGTTTTTTGCCAAATCAGTATCAGAAAAAAATTGTGCCAACGTGATGTGTGTATGACATCTGCGCCATATAAATATTATTCAGTCTTTTTTTATTGCAATTTTTTTATGTAAAACAATATGCATTATTTTTCATGCACAATTGAGCATTAAATGAAAATCGTAATGTAATTTTTGTAGTAGTACTTTATAATAATGAATTAAAAAAAACGCATTATTCAAAAGTATTTCCTGCACAATAAAATGTTTCCTGACAATTCAAAAAATAAAAACGTAATTGTCCAAGTTTTCACTTCTGTCGGCACTCCAAAAATGTCACTTTTTTTAGGGGGGGGGGGGGGGGCTGAAATTTTTGTGGAAATAAGTCTTATTTTTTATTTATGTATGGAGCCATATAAAAAAGTATGAGCTAGTGAACTTTGGAACCATTTTAATACAACTCATATTCCAAATATTAAAATAATTGAGAAAAATTATTAAAAAAATATTTTCAATTTAATCATTTTTATACTAAGTAAATGCAATTAAATTTCTTATAAATTGAATCTGGAATGTTTAGATAAGATTTTAATATTTACAAAATATAAAATACAGTACAATATATTAGGTTTACAGCTTTCTGAAAGACATAAAAATAGTAGGATAAAATTTAGATGAGTTCAAAGTATTAGAATATTTTATTTTGCGCAACAATATTACCTTATTAATATGAAGTAAATGGTAGTTAATTTTTTGTAGCACCCTCTTTTGCTTTCATAATAGCGTACAATCGATCTTGCATACTATACATATCTGCTATTAAGAAACTAGTAAAAAAAAACTGAGTCTGGAAAAAATTTCATTCTCTACCATCTGTCCTATCTCATAAGTTTCTTTGTCCTATCGGTTAATATTTGTTTTATGTTTTGCAGCCGCTCTAGTAGTGGCAGCACGCGTTGACTTGCTGTACGAAAATTCAGTAATGCATTTCATCTCAGATTTTAAAACATCAACAGTGCTGATTGAGAAAACGCGGTATACGGAAAATGGATTTTTGAAAAATTCGTTTTCCTCTGTATGTTAAAGAAAGTTTTCTTAATATGTTTTCTTGTACTTTCTAATTTTCCTGTTTTTCGTATTTCCTATAGGATACATTATTTTATATTCAAAAATGTATGTGCCTATAGATATTTTCTTAAATGTTGTTGCCCCACCAGTGGCTGAGAGATTCTGCCCTCAAAACTGTTAGACGGCAGGCGCTGGATTAGAACAAAACCCAATCGCGGTCGTCAGCCCAATTATTCGGAGTTTTCCGTGGTTTTCTTCGAACTTTGGATTTCCTTGCGTAAATACGGGTTGGGTTCCCTTAGAAAGACCCCCTTTCCCCCACGGAGGGCACCCCCTTAGGGCCCATATCCCATGTATTGTCCGTTTGGGAGCATATTTAGCAATTGTTTATAAATTGTTTATTGTATCCTGTTACAAAAATAACAGGATGTTGGAACCTGTTACCAGCGCTACTGTGGAATGATGTAACCTGTTAACCAAAAATAACCGTATTTCCCATCTCTAGTTATACACAATCATACTTTTCCAGTACACTATATGACCAATGGTGATCGGTCACTTGCGATTTTAGACGTTTTGTTAATAGAAAAAAATACTTAAGGAATTATTCTGAAAATCCAGGTATGTAAATAGACAAGTAAAGGTCATATATTTCCACGAAGATTTTTTTTTAATAACCCTCCTATAAGGGACCGCCAAGAACAGAAAAAGAACGAATACCTTTACGATAACACTGCAGAAACTAACGTAGCAAAAGCTTTCAAACTGAAAAAACATGAATGTGTTCATTTTTGTGAGGATAGCATTATATTAATAAAGAAATGTTTTTTTTTTTTTTTTTTATAGAAACAGTCTCAAATTTTGCCAAGCTTTATGCTTATAATTTGCAGTGTTTTTATTATAAAAATGTTTTCTTTTTAGAAATTATGAAAAAGCATTATTGAACATAATACCCTGAAATTTGGTACTGGTTTTATAAAAAACCTTAATTTCTCTACAAGTGTACATGATGCTATCCTCATAAAAATGAAAAGAGTTTACTTCCAATAAACTTTGTAATCATGCTCTACAGTTTGAATGCTTTTTCTACATTAGTTTTTGCAAGGGTATCCAAAAGATATATATATATCTACATATATATATATGTATATATATATATATATATATATATATATATATATATATATATATATATATATATATATATTCCAATTTGTTGACCGCTAAAATATATAACCTATACTATTCTGTTTGCAAACGGGAAGTTTCAGGATAATTCCTCAAGTATTTCCTTAAATATTTAACAAAACGTTTAAAATCCCAACTGACCGATCATTATTGGATATATAGTGTATATACAGCTATATCACACCCTACATTTTATAGTTTTTTTAACTCACAGGCTATCAAAGTTTCCAATTCTTTGAAAATAATAGATTACTTCTAAAATGCCTTAAATTAAGATTCAAGGTGAAGTAAGTCACTAAAAAAACCCTCTTAAATTTAATTATAAAGCTGCTCACAAATACGTAGTTGCTGCTTTCTAATACAATGAAACAAGTTATTCTTATTTGTAAATTTATGAAATTTGTGCAAAATTCTTATTCGCATATCAGTAAGTCCAATGCATTTTTTTTCTTTTGTCTAAAAAGACAAATTACCTTTCATAAAATAGTCTTAAAGTTGATTTTCAATCACTTGTAACTCAATGTGGGGCCGTCCATTAATCATGCGAGGCTCGAGAGGGGGGGGGGGAGGGGTCCATAAAAAAATCACAAAATATCACAAGGGGGGAGGGGAGGGTTAGTAATATATCACGAGTATTTATTTTTTCGGCAAACGCGCGATACTGAACCGAAAAGCGTAGTTTCGTGCATTTATTTTTTCGTCAAACGCGTACAAAGTCGAAAGCAGCTTCTAGTGTGACCTTGTTTCACCGTTGCAAGGCAACGAACGAAGTGAAGTTCCCGCGAGAGAGATTCTCTGCGTAGTGAGCGAAAATGATGACGCCGAGTGGCTTGATGAAACCGATGTTAATCTTCAACAAAGCACTGTGCCTACAACTAACTTGCAAGATGCTTATCCAGTTATTGGTGTTGAAGAAAGTCTTGCTAATCCGTGGTCTGAGGATATTGTAAATTAAATTATGTTTATGTATTACTACAAAAAAGTTTTTCGCATTTCTTTCATTATTTTTATGTCAGTTCAAAACAACTTGCAACTTTTCTGTTTACCTCTTAAGGTTATTACTGTAGTTTTTTTTATTTTCTATAATAAAATTTGATGATACTTGAACCTGTATTTTATAATAAATATTCTAAAAAAATTAAGATTCTTTGTAGGTACTAAAAAATACACGTGATGTAGGGTTGGGGGGGGGTAGTCTTAAACCTCATCATGTATCACCAAGGGGGAGGAGGGGGGGGTTAAAAATGCCAAAAAAAAATCACATGATTAATGGACGGCCCCACTGTGTAATAAATTTATCAATAACTGAAAGATGGCGTTTGATTACAAATGATTTGTATAATCATGGCGGCAGATTTTATAATTTTACTAAATAAATAATAAACAATCTGTCAACAATATTAGAAAATTTTATACTGTTGAGCGTTACTTTTTGAAATCGGTATCCATAATTCAGTATTAAAGGACGTATTGGACAAGTATTCACAAGATGTATATATGTGATAAATATGTATATATACATTGTAAAAAATATTTAAAAATCTGAACTGTATTTAATTTGAAGGGCAATAATTAAAACACTTTCTTCTTTTTTTGATTCGTTATATGCTTTTACTAAAATAAATAAATAAGCAGTCCGTCAACGATATTAGAAAATTTTATTACATGTATTCACAGATGTATATATGAGATAAATGTGTATATAAATGGTAAAAAAAAAAAAATAATAATAATAATCTGAAAAATATTTTATTTAAAAAACAATAATAAAAACAATTTTTGCTTTTTTTATTCGTCATGTAAATAGTTAAACAAAAATATTCTTAATAAATCTTTTAACTGGGAAAAAAGGGAAACGAGAAAATTCACGCGGAAGAAACAGATTAGCGTTTTGTTGACACCTCACACTTACTGAGTAATATGACTCCTTGAAGACATTCACTAATGGATTTCTAGTTTGGGGTTGAATTTGGAGTAGTTATGTTTGTTTCAAAGAGAAACAAAATGGCCGGCTTGGTATTTTTTTTTATCTTAAAGTAAGTAGAAAACGATTTACGTCTTTTTCTAACGAAAATACTTAATTGATAGATACGGATGACAGTGATTGACTGTTCGGCGATTCTGGAAAACATCATCGGGAAAACACCTCAGCAAAATGACGTATTCGGGATCTTAATCAGTGGGACCTTAATCAGGGTCTCAACCAAAGTAAAATTATCTGTGACTGGATTTATGTCCCGTTCTGATAGCGGGATATATATCAGTGGGACGTTAATCAGGATTTCTTGAAAAGTGAAATGCACAACCATTGGATTTATATCCCACTTTCTTGTGACGTCAAAATGACGTATACGGGATCTTAATCAGTGGGACCTTAATCAGGGTCTGAACGAAAGTAAAATTCTCTGTGACTGGATTTAGGTCCCGTTCTGATAGCGGGATGTATATCAGTGGGCCGTTAATCAGGATTTCGTGAAAAGTGAAATGCTCAAGCACTGGATTTATATCCCCCTTTCTTGTGACGTCAAAATGACGTACCGGGACCTTAATCAGTGGGACCTTAATCAGCGCCCCCGTTCAGAATATTGATTATAATCAAAACAATGTAGAAAGAATTTTAAAATATAAGCTTCAAATTCCGCAATCCCGAAGTGTCCACTATTGAGAGTTTTTTCGACATCTTCTTAATTATATTTTATGTTTTTAATCGTGTCTTACTTTATTAATTAAAAATCTGCATTATAATGAGTGCAATGTCGAAAAAGATTTAAAATATCAGCTTTACGAAAATTGTATACAAAATCCTCTTTCTCCCCGAGAGAAAAAAAAAGAAAATTCATATCATTTAAAAATTATATTAAAAATTGTATTGCTATATGGACAAGTTTTTATACATACCAGAGGATAATCAGAAAAGCTACTTTATATCAATAATAATAAATAAATAAATATTCTATATTAATAACATTAATAAAAAATACTTATAGTTTTCACATTTCCTTTGTCTTTAATGAATATCTTAACATCAAATTGTCGTGTTTGTATTTTTCGTATAAATGCATGTAAATAAAGTTACGAAAAGCACAATTTTAAGTGTAAAATATAGCCATACTTTTTTTTTATTTTTTTTTTCCATTTTAAATTTCAAATTATTTTGTTACGTTATATATTTCCACAGAGTTTATTCATCTTATTTGCAAACTTAATTTCACTACAGATACTGGCTGAAAACAACTTAACGAATGCGATTTTTTCCCTCCTGAGTCAAGAAAACGATTAAATCTATTTTTTAAAGACTTAAACCCTTTTTTCTGGTTTTGGACTAACTGGCAGATGTTATTAGCAGTTAGTGATCATCGAATAGAAGAGAATGAATTTAAGTTAGTAACATGTTTTCTTTCAGCGATTTTATTGCTTTAAATTTAGGAAAAATGGTGGGAATAAAAATTGTATAATTTGTAATACGAATCAAAACCACATAACTCCACATTCCGCAAAAAAAAAAAACGAATTAAAGTATGCGCGTAGATAAAAAACACTTTCAGTTTCAATTAAAACTAATACCAATTGCGAATGAAAGTCATCTAAAACGCTCGCTCAACTGAGACCTCCCAATGTTGATTTTTATGTAGAAAGAACGGAAAAACCAAAATGTCTTAAATTAAGACACGTTTGAAGAAACTTCTTAAAATAAGACCGTTTGAGGATATTTCAGACATTATTCTCAGTTCGTTTACACCATGATCATAGTAAGACGCTTATGTGTCTTAAATTAAGACATTTCTTATGTTTAAAAAATAGTTTAAAATTTCATCCAAAGATGGCTTTGAACTATTTCAAACTGTTAAAACTTTCAACCTAACGCGTAAATCCATAACATAAATTAACGCAATTCCTTTGTTCATTAAATTTACCTGTTGATACACGAGGAAATATTGTGATTTATAACTTTGAAATACATTGAAAAAATTTACTTATTGAAACAGTACTAAGCCACGCATTCACAAAAAGTTTGATTATTTTTCAAAGTATAGTGTATACAAACTTTTAAGCTACATTATAAATCTTTCATTTATTTCTGTTTTATAGAAAAAAATTATGAATTGTGGCATTTTAAATCCCAGGCGTTCTTTTTGGGAAATCTTGTGTGGGTGATTCTACGATGAGGTCATTTGTACGGCAATTCGTTTAAAACAGATTTTTTATTCTATATTTTGCTATTTTTTGCAATGAATCGCATCATCTTAATATACTTTATTAAATAACATCACGATTGAATGCCTAATTAAAACACATTTTTCTGAAATTTCTTACAAAGTCTTAAAAAGTCTCTACCCTGGCATGTCCCCTTGCTGGTTTCAATTTAACTTTCAAACAATACGTATATTTTTTCCATCAGATGCTTAACTGAAGTATGTTTAATTGGAATTTAAGTAATTGTACTTACGTATTATAAAATAAAAAATAAAATAATTTTGTTAATTTCAAATAATTTTTAAAATTAACTTTTGTCCCGCTTTTTTTGTGTATCTCCCCTGTCAAATTTCGTTCCGCTGAAACAAATATAAATTCAAAGATGGTTATATCGGAAGTAGCGCTTAAGGACATCTATCAGCTTGAAGTTAGCAATACTAAACGCGCAAGCCATTTAAGCGTCGCCACTTTTAGTTGTTGCGACGCGACCGTGCGGTGCAGTGGTTTCGCACGGTGATCGTGTATCTCCCCTGGTAAGTCATAAAACTTATAATATTCATTTAATTCAATTGCATTTACTGCCCTAATTAAACAATACGGTAATAATTAAAGTGAAATACACAATTAACCCAAAAACTAATTCAGTTAAAAAATTTGAATTTACATGAAAATGTCTCTCCTCTACCGTATTTCCCCTGGCAAGATAACTGCCAGGGAAGCGAGACACTGACCAGAAAAAGTTATAAAATATGTATAAAGTGACTTGCCCATATATGAAAAAGTAAATAAACGGGACAAAAATCATAATTTAAAGGTTTTTGATCAAACTCAAACTTTTCTTTTTGGCCGAATCCTCTATGTTTTTGAAACCTCTTATCGTAGAATCACCCGTGTATACAATAAAAACATGTAGTTGTGTTGAGAATTGAATCTGTTATTATATCAGGTACGTTCATTTGATCTTATATTCCCAGGGTGCACAAAAAATTCCTGAAAAATCCACAATTTTATCCTGAAATAACTCTTGAACGAATAAAGCTAGATTGGGGACGAAGTCGTTTACCTTTAGTGAAGCGACTATGTGCTATTAAATGATAATGACTGAAGAGCCCATATTCAGGAAAGCTTTTCTCAATCGGTAAAGAGCCGAAAAAGTAGCGAATTTAAAAACAAGGTCAAATTAGACGCAGAGGTTTATGCAATTGAATCCCTTTTTTCCACAACATAATTGTCAATAGTTGTGTTAAACTCATTTTATTAAAATCTAAAACCCAAGAGAATGTAAAGCTGCAGTGTATTTCTTGTTTAATACTTAAAATATAGAGCTCTTTATCGTCGTAATAAATGAATACGTTCATCTATGAATTCTTTGGATGTGCAGCTGATTCCCCTTACTTTAAAATACTCTGCTAATTAAGGAAAATACTTCCTCGGTTCAGATGTACTAAATAAGGCCTGTCTCAAAAGTTTAAGAACAAGCATAAAATGTCAATTTTCAAAGAACTAAAGAGTTAGAATGAATGACATTTTTTTATTTGCAGATTTCGCAACGTTATTTAAATTAATGGTATCAAAAGTAGAAAAAAATAAATTACATGATTATAAAAAAATATAATTAAAAAGTGTTCAAAATGTCTGTCTCAAAAGTTTATGCACAATAAACATAAATAACTCAAACTAAAATAACACAAAAATAACTAGATTTATAATTTTTACAGAATTTTTACTTATAAATTATTTTTACGTTATTCACATTAGTTCAAATAAACGTGCGTTCATCGAAATTATAAGTTTTTGTAGGGTTTCTGGTGGCAAAGAAAACCCTGCTTTCGCAATGGCCTCTTGGAGTTTTTCAACTGAGTCATACTGCTTTCCATTGTCATAAACCTGGCAGGTTAAAATACCCCAGGCATTCTCAATCGGGTTTAAGTCTGGACTTAAAGCTGACCACCCAAAAACTTTAAAATTTTTCTGAGAACGCCAAAGTTTTGTAGAATGTGATATGTGGATTGAGGTACTATCTTGTTGAAAAGTCCATTCAGGACCTCCCAAAATGACCCCGAATGGAAGCAAGTGTTGGTTAGAGTCTCTTGATATTTTTTTTTAATCTTGTCTTCCTTTTAGAAAAGCCAGAGAGGTCTCACTATTGAATCCAAATGTCTCCCAAAAAGTTCCACCTTTTCTCATCGCTGAATAAAACAGTAAGCCATTTGTGCCCTTAAGACATATGCTTTTTAGCACAGTCCATTCTTGCCTGTTTGTGATATAATTTGAGAGACGGTTTGCGAACCATTTTATTTAGTATGATGTAATCACTCTTTAATATGTCTATGTGCAGTGTTTTTGGACTCCTGTACACTGAGACTATTTTTAATTAGTCGTATAGACATATGTTGGGTCGATACCAATCTCCGTATTCTCCGATCAGTCTGAACAGTCGTCATATGTGGCCGTCTACATCTTGGTTTCAACTTAAAATTATCATTTCTACAGAGTACTTGATGTATGCATCGCTTTGATTGATTTAAAACTTTTGCAATTTAGGAAACAGCTTTATTTTGCGATTTCAATTTAAAAACTTTCAAAATCTCACATTTTGTGAATTCTTTACTCTTCGACAATTTTAAAACCAAGGAAATAATTTTTCCATCTTTTATAATTTTATAAAAGTACAATATAATGTTATACAACGTCATTAGACTCGGCCAAGCCCGTATTTCTAAAAAAATGCATAAAGTGCTTAAATTTTTGAGACAGCGTTTCTTCAAGAAAAAAGAAAAAGGAAATAAAAATAAATATATTTTTCATTTTAATGGAAAATTTTGCAAAATTTTATTTTAAAGGAAAATTTTGCGCTACGTCTGCATGGGACAAAATTTTCAATCCCAGTCACGACACAACCCATATTATTGTCTGTGACTGACCTAATCCGTACATAAAATAAGAAAAATTGGGTTCAGTCAAAATTTTTACAAACAATGCATATATTTTGAAGTCGCCTTCATTAAAAATTAAAATACAAAAAAAAAAAAAAAAAATCTGTTTATGACGGAATTTTGTCTTAAATGGAAAATTTGTTGCTCCATGTACGATGAATATAATAATATCTGAGAATAAAATAAATTACATTTATATCTCCTAAGTAATTAATTTGTGTATAACGTAATTATTTTTTGCTATGTGATCTCGTCTTAAAAAGTTTTACTGTATAGCATTTTTTAAAGTCTCCAGCACGTGCAAAATGGATAAACGATATTAAAGAGTAATTGAAACATTTACATATAAATAAATTGTCATTGATAAAATAAATATATCACAGCTTTTGGCGCTTCTTTAATAAAAAAAAGTATAAATATGAAAAACGAACAGCTATGATAAATATCTTTCGTTAGAACTCCTTCATACGATACGATTTTTAACCATATCGAAGTAAAAAAACTATGTAGAAATTCAAAACTGAGCCGGACTATGCTTTAAACTATTTTTCAGGCCGAGCGGGTTCTGATTTTGACATTTTTCCAGGCCCGAACTTCCCCATGGGTCGGATAGGGACCGGACCTAGATATTTCGACTGCAGACCTCTAGTGCAGATGCCACCAGCATATTTCCAAAGCAGGTTTAACATAAAATCTATATGCTGCTATTTCATGCCTAAAAGAGAAGAGCTATCTTAAATTGATTTTTATAAAAGTACAATTTGTGAATGATTATTATCTTGCGTTTAAATTGTGTCAAGAACTCGCCACTCAGAAGCAGGGGAAATTGGTGTAAAGTCATAATTTTTGAAGAATTTTAGTTTTTTATTAGCTCTGTGTTTGGTAGTTATCAAGATGAAATTTTTGTTGTTTAATTCAGGATTGGATAAGGAAAAAAAATCCTAATTGTAAATTTTATTCTAAGGGAGCCGTAGAAAAAGTTAATTGCTGTATTTTCTCAATCAGACCCCTGATGGAGTTGCAACATATCTCATCAAATTTTGCACTTTCTTTTATAAAATTTTTTATGTTTCTAGGGTATAAGGAGATATTCTATTGAATGAAATACTAATAAATATTATATTTTTCGATAGTTATGGCTCACCCTGTATTTATATTCATATTATAATGCAACTATGTAAAAGTAGTCTACAGTTATATCGCTAGTATCATTTTTATCTTTTAAGTAAAAAATTCAATATGCACGTATTTGTTAATATTCAAATACATAGTTTTTCATCTTAAAATAAAATTTGTAAATACTTTTGAGCGCTCGATTCATCTCGAATCAACAGTGAGCAAGTGCCAACACCCGATCTGAATCTGAAACAAAATTAATCCGAATCGAATCTGACCCGCAACGACAAAATATTAGGTCCAATCCGATCCGTTCCAGACCGCAAGTCATGTCAAGTGTAGTTTGCCCACCCGGATGCAACAATCTATATTTCATTTTCTCTACTAATAAAGGAGGAACAATACCAGGACATTATTCGCCATTCATGGGGGGGGGGATGTTTTATCCAATACGTCCTTGAAAGATAAAAATACAGTCCTGGTCCGGCCTGAATCTGCAGAAAAAATTGAAAAACCCAAATCTGTCCCTGGAGGAACGAAATTCCTATCCGTCCTTGCTCTCCTATCCGTCCTTGTCTTCATGCAAAAAAGTAAGCCCTCGGCAAGCTTAATGATCGAAAACTTCTTCAAATAGTCCAAGAGCCGACCGCACAAACCCTATGTTATTGAACACAAGAAAAAAACCCCTCTACTTTATGGAAGAGTTGTAATAGGGTAATTTAATCATCCATGTCTGCCGGAAACGAAATCGTGCATAAACCAAAAATTAATACCACTAGTGGTTGATTCATAGACTTTGCATTGTGTTTTCCTGCACCCAGTTTTCCATGTTTTCACACTTTTTACTGTAGGATAATCACAATGCTAAACCTACGAGTCAACCACTAGTGGTATCAATTTTTGGCTTATGCACCACTTCACTTCCGGCAGACATGGATCATTAGATTCTTCAATTACTACTCTTTCAAAAAATAGAGGGTTTTTGTTCAGGCTTTTTTCTTGTGCTCGATAACATTGTGTTTTGCACGGTCGGCTTTTGGTCTGAATCTTGGACTTCGAGATAGGTCCGGTCTCCTAGACACTTCTAATTTATATTACACATTCGATCTAGAGTCTTGCATCGGGTCGAATATATCGCTTTTACTCGTATAAAACCCAACCGGATTGCAGTATATTTGTTTGTTGCGGGTCAGGTTCACTTTCTTGTTTCGAATCCTGGTCATTTTCAGGTTGGGTTTTGACGCTTGTGGATTGGGTCGGGGTTGACCCGATATTTCAAAATAATCTGCTAGACACTGCATGAACACTCCAGAAAAGTGGCATGTCTATTTAATAAAAACTTTTTCAATTCCTAATACTTATATATGCGCACGCTTATATATATAAATAGTGGGAACTTCCTAATCAAAACACCTGTAACATGCGTATGTATGCGTAAAGTATCATAAATACTGTGTATTGATATTTCTGCTTATTATAAAAGAAATGTTGGTAATATTTTTCATATTTAGAGACAGAAAAAAAGTGGGTGCCGTGAATTTTATATACTCGTATATTCATTCATATTCAAATACATATTTTCATTTGAAACATAATTCTGCTCAAACATGTTTTTTTTTTTTTTAAAAACCCACCAACCCAACTTGGAAAAAATTTAAATATGATCAGCAAGAAATATTCTAAAGAGAACATGACCAGCTAAAAGAAAGTTAGTCATCCGACCCGAAAAAAGAAAATTAAGAACAGCGCTAACCAATGCAGGACTGTATTCAACGATGCGTCTGCTATTCAGAGTTTTTACTATATTCCCGTATTAAAGAATGTAGATTTTTACATTCTCTATATAAAATATAAAATTGGCATTACAGATATATCTATAGATTACATTTCATACCTGCTTTAAAACCTTATTTATTTTTCTTTCATTTCGGGTTCGTGGTCTTGTTAGTTCGCCTTCGGCTCGGTAAAACTTTTTTGGCGGGTTTGAGTCGGGTTGCAGGTTGTAATTTTCAGTTTCGGGCCGGACTCTAATTCGCCCCCCCCCCCCTGTCTGGTATACCATGACCCACGTCGGACAAATTCTGGCGCCGCCTCTGGGGATATCAAAAGCAGAATCAAAAACTGATATTTTTACCCCTTTACGGCACGGGCAAATTCTGTTAGTAAAATAAGAAATTATCGACTGGCACCGGAATTTAGAAACAATCTTCGAGAAATTAAGATCCCCTTAATTTACGTTTTCACTTTAAAAGTAACACTTTATTAAAATATTATTGGTGCTATTTGCAAGTTTGGAATTAAAATTAGGTTTCCCTGACTGGGCACAGTGTGCCGGAAAGGGTTAAGAGGGCAAAAACAAAAGCAAATAAAGCAATAATTTTGCTTTGAGTGAACCTGAACTAAAATCGGTTGAGAAATATTCCATTTCGAAACCATATTCAATGAAACGAAATTTTGATACAGAAACCTCTTTTACTTACCCATCTTTCGTTATATAGAGTAATCATTTTGAAAAAAAAAGAGGGATTTACGCGTTTTAAACATTGGAGATTTCGAAACATATAATTTTAGGGGGAAAAATGCCGTCCCTCCGTTTGTATTTCATTAAACGCCCTATCTCCCGAACAAATTGATATACAAAATTAAAACTTGGTGCGTACTTTGCATGTAATAATGGGAAGGAGCCTATTGAATATCAGTAACCTCGATTATCCGTAACTATTTTTTTCGGACTCTCGAAATATTCGATTTGATGCAAAGTACATTTTTAAGGTGCAGTTGTAAAAAACAATAGTAAACATACATTTTAGATAAAGAATGAAACCAATCACGAAATTTGTAAACATATTTTCTATATTCTTGGATTTTTCATGACCCTGTATTTTATTAAAATTTTATTTCAAAGATGTATTTTAATTGGAAATGAGGCGCTTCATCCGATGCAGTAAACCGTTAGTTAAGGGATTGATTATTTTGGGAGTTTTAAGAATGTTTCTTTTACGTATCTCGGTACTACTTGATTAACTCGTCGACCAAAAAACTATCGCCAAGCTATAAGATTAAATGACAACAATCGCTTATCGTAAATATCCCATTCACTTGAAATTAAACACGTTACACATGTTTGTTACGTTATCGAGTTATTTTTACACTTGACGTTATATTTGTATTTGTATTTTTAGTAATATTTACTAATTTATTTGTTCTTTCGTTATTTCAAATAAAAATTATCCAAGTTATATAGTTTTGTGAATAGTTTGATGATTTATATTTTGTCGAAATTGAGCATTCAAGTAGTGCCTGCATTTTCGTAATAGAGCATAACTGTGTATTAAAAATATTTAAATATACGTTTAAATTTTATTTTGGAATAGCTTTATAAATAGTTTGTGAGGGAGTGACCTTTGTAATAAAGGCACTCTAGCATTTGTGAGATCGTGACGTCAATGATTTAACATGTGTAAGCGTGAAAGCGACATCTATCCTCTCTTTTACTTTAACTTTCTAGAGCGTGTGTGTCTTTCTCGGATTATACAGTTATGTCGCGGTTAGAAGTAATATGTAAATTTGTAGTATCTCAGTTTGCAGCATATAAAAGCTTGGAGTATGAGTGTGTGAGTGTGTCTATCGGCGTTAGCCAACTAGTGGTATCTAGTAGCAAAAACCAGCTGAGTGTGTCTGCCAGGAGTTTTACAGTGAGCCGCCAGCAGTTAGTTCATTCAGAGGAGAGCGATTTGGGAAGTTTGCCATTGGTAAGAGATAGTAATTATTTACGTTGAGTATTACAAAGTTAATAAAAAGTGTATCACAGCCACGGGCTGTTTAATAAAGTTTTATCTGTCAGTTTAGCTGGAGCTTACGTGGGAAGTTGAGTCGAAGTGCCCCGATTGAAAGGCTAGTGCCGGAGTTGTGAGTATGAGTTTAATCTTTTAGTATTGTTGCCAGTTATTAAAATTAAAGAACTGCTCCACTGCCCTTGAGCCCTAACCGTTTAAATAAACTGGTTTTATCTTATATTCTAAGTTATGTCTGCATTCAACACCCAGTACGGACATTCGTCCGTTACAAGTTTAGTTTACACACGTTTTTTTTTTTTTTCATATTTTATATTATGCGTATCCATGATGGGTAGCCACCAAAGACTAGTTTATCTTCGGTGTAACATTTGATGATCAATAAGATGAACAGCAAAAATAAATAATAATAATAATAATAATAATAATAATAATAATAATAATAATAGCATATAAAAATAAATAAATAATAATGTATATGCATATATTGGAATTTTAACAATCGCAGATCTAAATATATTTTGAACTTCTTTAGAAAAATGTAATATTTTTTGAGACATTAATATATTTTCTATCCATGAGTAAAATAAAATCGTCTTTGAAAATAGTTTGTGTGTATAGTACGTCTAAAATATAATTTTAAGCAAGATTTGTGCATATGATGTAACTTAGCATCATTTGCAACGCAAACGTTAAAATTATAACAAAGAAATTAAATAATATTTACTATTGGAAGTATATGGAATTCAAAATTTCTGAAATACATTTTTAATGAAATAGATTGTGATAATGATTTTTATTCAGAAAAAACATATAGCTCCCTGAAGTTTTTTATAATTTTGAATGGTGCTAATACTTCCATAAAATAAATAGAAAAATATTTTTAAGTAAATATAGCGTAAAACAAACCATATGCTACCAGTTTAAGACTGTTACATGAAACTCAATTTGCTAGACAATATTTATTATGGCTGAAAAGAGTGTATTTGAAAGAAAATTAACTTAAATTAGGTCTATTAAAATAATTTATTTGCTTATAACTAAGTTATAAGAAAACAGGAATTTTTTCTAATCATCTTTTCCCGGAAAAATACCATCCCAAAATGCCAGACAATATAAAACTCTGTACTAAGCGCATGGCGGAAAGGAGAAAACGTCACGTAGGCGGAGCAGGAAGTGACGAAGCCGCATCCCGATGCGGGTGTTTGATCAGACAACAGTCCGGATCTCGCAACTTCATGTAGTATTTCAATAAAAATCTCCGGGAAATCCGGACACTTTTGAGCTCCGGAAAACCGCGAATCGACCCCTTGCAAGAGAGCCACTGGTCATCTAAATTAGACATCGATGACCGCGCGGTTTACTGTGGCATGAGCGACTGACAGTTATTTTGTGCGGTAAGACATTTATATATTTATGCAAATGCTCAATGTTTACTATTTAAAAATGTTCATGTAATGACATATCAGCATGCGTTTCTAGTCCCGGCTCGGTAAATGGAGGTTGTCATTTGTTGCACTGTTTTGTTTGGAAAGCTGAATCACTCTTTACGTAAATCTCTGAATGGGCCATATGGTCATTGCAAATACAGTTCACTTAAGAAATCGTGTAATATATTTTAAAAAAACATACAAACAGAATAACTTAATGCTCTCAATAAGTAGATAATTCGAACGGCTTCATTAAAAAAAAAATAATGATTAAATAGACATGTTTACAAAAAGTGATTTTTTTTTTTTAAACAAAACGATTAATTGTAATATAGTTTTCATGATTTCATCTTTTCTTAATATATGATAAATAATACAAAGAACATGAATAATACGTAGACTATTTTCAAATATCCAAAAGTACTTAAAAGGAATCGGTAGAACTTTGTTGATTACAGATTAATACATTCATACTCATTTATGGTTAAAAAAGCTTTTTAGGTTAAAGTACTAAGTGTAAAGTCTTTTGTAACATTATTATGTCTATATCTCTCTTAAAGCTATTTGTATACACACAAGCATATACATACATTTATATATATATATATATATATATATATATATATATATATATATATATATTCAGCACACCGTTCCAAATGTATTAATGTAATAATGGTTTTAAAATCTGTTCATTTCTATATGTTTTTTAAATTATAATTTTGATATTACACAATTTATTATATCTTGTTGTTTACAATTAATTATTTTTGATTATATTATGAAATGTACAAAAATAATAACTAAAAAATAAAATTTTCTTAACTTTTCTCAACATAAACTAAACTAATAATAATAATAATAATAAATTCAACAAAGAAGTTCATTTTTTGTGAATGTTTAAATACACCTTGTAAAAGTAATATTCAAAAGTTAATTATTAAGTTATTTCGTAATTAGAAGACACATAAAAGTGTATGCATTACAGAATATTTAGAAGAATTGATTTTAAAGTATATAAGAAAAAAATTTATATGCAAAGACGGGATTTTTTTCACATCTGCATAGATAAAACTTTACGTTTCATATGAATTTCAACAAGTGTGCTAATTGTTGATATTATATTTCTTCATTTGTTTAGGTAAAAAAGTATTACATTTCCGAAGAAAGTTATGTATTTTTTTAATTTAAAGATAATTTCTGCCAATTTTGAGTGGTAAAAAAATAAACGATGTGAGTTATAACCTTTTAAAATAAATTAAACTTACAAGGAGAGGGCCAACTTTGATAATCATAGATTTTGATTATTTTTTTATATGCTGTAGGGTTAAGAACCCTTAGTCACAGCAACGAATTTTTTACAACGCTCCTTAGTTCTCTAGAAGCAGGGGGGGGGGGATATAATATTATAATACAACTTTAGTACTTATTTTATTTTACGGTCCTTACGTTGGCGTAGCCTATTTGGTAAGGCATTAGCATATAAATCTGGGAACCTGAGGTTCGATCCCCAAACGCGCGATGATTCTTTTTCTGTTTTGTAAATATACTTATAATTAAAATTTATTGAACTCATTGTCAATTAAAAAATGTGTAATGATTATGATTTTAATGCATTTTTTTTTATTTGTAACTAAATCGTTATATAAAACGGTTGTTTCCTTAAAATGACGTAAAATGTATTTCATTTATTATTTATGGATGTAATGATATTGAAAATTTGTGTCAATTCGTCATTTTAAAGAAACATCTTTTATGTATTGCCCTAATATAGGAAATGAATAATATGAAAATACAGGATGATGGAAATGTGCCATATATGTTTTCTCCTTAATCGTTTTATTAATATACTTGTAAATATAATTTAATATTCTCAGTTTAAAAATTTAAAATAGTAAGGTACCCTGGGGTAATAACGCCACGTTAAGGTTCTACCAATTTTCACGGCTCAATTTTAGTTTGTATTTTTCAAACAAATATATGATTTGATACAGCAACTCATTGACTATCTTTATAAAAAAATATAATTTAACAGATATGTATTCATAAAATGTAATGGCGTGTTTTCTTGACCAATGCTATTTGGCGTTATTACCCACCTATATGGGTAATAACGCCATGCAAACAAAACTATGAAATAAGATCGAATAATTGCATGTAGATTGCCCAATTCTAAAAATACAAACTCTACAAACTTAGAAATTGACAAATTGCATTCTAAGCTATTGAAAATGTTAAATTTTTTGTGAAAGTGTAAGAAAAATAACGGTGTGATGTGGGGGGTGGGGGGGGGGGGAGGAGGATCAGACCGTGAACTTCTTTTTGCTTAAAAAGGACCACTTAAATAGAATTATTAGAAACATTGCACAGTTTTAACTGTGTTTATTTGAATCAGTATTTAGGATGTAGCTCGGCCACTGTAGGGAATAAACCGTGGTATTAATGCCAAGGATTGGCGTTATTACCCCTTTATAGTTATTGCACTGTACATTTTAAATTACAAATTATCTCGAGAAGATAGCCAAAACCTTTAACAATATTTTGAAAGTCCATGAAATGTACTACAAATCTATGTAATTAACAAAGTATTTCCGGATAAAAAAAAATAGTCTTCACATCACAAAACGTATCTCGCGAATTTTAGATCAAGCGTTAATTTTAGTTGCTTGACTCAAAACCCTTCTGCGCAGAGCACATGGGTGTCATTTACCAGATTATTTCATAATTATGCAAAATATTAGCACTTGGCGTTATTACACCAGACCACCTTACATTAATTACAATTTAAATACCTAATTTTTATCAGCCGTTTTAATTTTTTCAATCATTATTAAACTTTTATCAGCATTTAATTTTTTTAAATTGAATCTATTATGATTAGCAAAGATTACAAAATCTTTCGTGTCACCTTAAAAATAAATAAATACTTGCAAATAGAAGATAAAGGTGAACTTATAATAATTCTAGCAAAGCATATAAGTATTACAAAATTGAAAATTTTTAATATGCAAGAGAGAGAGAGAGAGAGAGAGAGAGATGCAATTTAATTCTTATTTTACTTTTTAGTTTAATTATGCTTCTTAATTTGAAAATAGAGCAATATTATAATCGTATCTATACTTCTCTTATTGAAGCAATACATAAATTGTATTTCTTTAAATGCACAAATTAAAACAATTGTTAGATATTACTACTTCGATAAAGAATATACATGATGTACATTTTACAAGTAATTTTTTGTAAAATAATAACAGTTTAAAGAATACATGCAATATATATAAAAAGTCATTAAAAAATAATAAGAGTTTTATGCAACTATTTAGTTACAATTTAAAATAAATATCTGAAAATTATAATTGATACATAATTTTTAATTAACAATGAGTTTATTAAATTATAATTAATTAAAAGTATATTTATAAAAAAAAAAAAATAAATAAAAAATCGTCCCAGTCGGCTTAGCCTATAGGCGTACCTAGATTTCGAAGTTAAGGGCTCATTTTAACAACGAAAAAATAAAATATAATTAGATATAAATCCAGTCTAACAACTTTATTTGGCTGTTTTTGAAGAATATTTAATTTCATTTTTTGTAAGAGCTGTTTTTATCAGAATCATCTTAAGCAAAATTCGGTTCAAATGCCCATATTGATAGCATTTTTTCAAGTACATTCAGACTTCATGAAAAAAATCGACCAGTACGGCAAATTATATAGTTCCTATATAAGAGAAACTGTTAATTGAATGCGTTTGAGAGCAAAATTGAATTTAAAAATGAGTCATAAAATAAGCAATTTGTTATTTGAATGCATCCTCAATAAATCATTCACCATCGCTTCGGGAAATTTTGTTCGATTTGCCCAATTTGACAGCTTTTTTTTTTTTTTTTTTTTTTTTTTTTTTTTTTTTTTTTTTTAATACATTCTGCCTTTATCAAAAAACTGACCAATAAGTCACATTATACAATCCCTAAATAACAGAGCTTGTCAATTGAAAGTGTTTGACAGCAAAAATGGATCAACAAGTGAGTCAGAAATTAAGCAATTTGTAATTTGAATACTTCCTCAATTTTTTAATCACGATCGCTTCGGGAAATTCTATTCAAAATTCCCAAGTTAACAGAATTTTTTGGAATATATTCTGCCTTTATTAAAAAACGCGCCAATGCGTCACATTATGTAGTTCCTAAATAAGAGAACCTGCCAATTGGATGTGTTTGAGAGCAAAGTGAATTTAAATATCAATAAGAATATAAGCAGTTTGTATTTGAGATTTTTTCTTCAACTCCTTTTTTTTTCATATATTTTTGCTATAAAAATTGGTTCTGTCAAAAATTTATCAGTATAAAAGTTGTAGATATTATTGAGAAGATGTATGATAAATTTAATCAGATTTGATATCTTAAGAATTGAAAAAGTTATGGACTTTTTTCTTATTCCACCCCTTTTTTTATTTTCGTTTTTAACTTTTTTTGCAATAAGAGTTGTGACTATCAAAAACTTGTAAATGCAAAAGTTTTAGATAATAATAAGAAAATTTATAATAATTTTAATTGGATTTGATATCTTCAGAATTAAGGAAGTTATGATTTTTTTTCTCCCAAAAAACCTATTTTTTTGCCTCTTGAGCCCATTTTTAAATTTATCAAAAATCTGTCATGCATAAACTTTTAGCCCATTTTTTATAAGCAATATAAACTTTAAATTGATTCGATATATGTTTTAATTAAGAAGGTCTGGTTTTTTTTTTTCTGTTTTCACAAAACACCTCCCTATTGCTACCCCCTTGGTCCGATTTTGACCGGTAACAAATATGACCGAGATTTTATGCCCCTTGATTTTAAGTATCAGTTTGGAAGAGTTTTGAGCAGAATTATAGACGATATCATGTCCATAGAAAAGCGATATAGATAGATAAGCTTTTTTACTGATGATAGTTTTGTGGTCTAGGTGTCATGATCCCTGTAGATATGCAAAATGTTTTCAGAAATTCCAAGGAGCGAATATAATAGGCAGTATTTCATACGGAATCTACATAAAACGCAGCGCATACCGGTATCGAACCCAAGGTCCGCAGAAGAATGAGCTAACGCTCTACCGAATGAGATACGCCAACTTTAAAATTGCGTTACAAAGTAAGTACTTAAGTCGTATTATAATATTAGACCCCCTGTTTATAGAGAAATAAGAAGCATTGTTTAAAATCCGAAGAACTTGAGATTAAGGGGCTTCTATCCTACAACACATGTAAAAAAAAAAAAAAAAAAAAAAAAAAAAAAAAAAAAATCAAAATCTGTGATTATCAAATTTGGCCCTCTCCTTGTTAGAAAAAATATTTTTAATGCCACAAAAATCTATAATCTCCGTTCTCATTATAATTTATTTAAATATATATATATATATATATATATATATATATATATACTAGTGGACCTGACAGACGTTGTCCTGGCACCGACTCCAAAAATTCAAATAAATGTACATAAATATACGCATGATAAATACTACGCTCTTAATTTAATTTCTTCTTACAATTATATAAGGAAATTATTTTTCACTTTGCAGTAGTTTTTGAAGTCGGTTCAATATTTTATAAAAAAGTTTATTTTTTTCTTCTTAGTTAAAAGTTAACGATTTTCTGATGTCGGTTACTTAAAATTATAATACACAAAACAATATTGTAAATCATACACGTATGTCAGGAGTGGGGGGTCGAACACACGGTCTCTTTCTTCGAGAAGCAACGCTTAAACCTGGCGCTTTAGACCGCTCGGCCATTCTGTCCGCATTTTAGTCGGCGAACTAATTCAACACTTTTAATTAGCGAAAAATCACTAACTATTAGTTTTTGCCTGATTAGTAAAAAAGTACTGAATCAATTTTGATGAAATGTGAATCTAAACCATTTTTGAATCCACTGGAACACACACAAAAAATTTCATTAAAATTGATCCAGTCGTTTAGGAGGAGTTCAGTGACACACACACGCACAGAAGATTTATACATAAAAAGATATATTTAAATAAATATATATGTATATATATAAAATCTATCATATTTAGAAAGTATGTTATATATATATATATTTTAAAGGTAATTTTTACCATTTTTTGAGTAAAAAAAAAACAGTGTGAATTATAACACTTTCAAATAAATTAAACTTTATTAGAAAATAGCACGAAAAATGCTTTTTACTTTACAAAAAGTATAATATCCCTTCTCATTATAATTTATTTTGCACCATTATGAGTACAATATTTATAATTCAATTTCTTTTTTAATAGATTTAAATTTAAACAGCCTGAAGAATTTTCAAATGATAATTTAATGGTTATTTAATTAAAGAATAAAAACAGCTGCAATCTTAAATAAATTATTAATATTCATTTTTACAATACAAGAATGCATTGTTCCCTCCTTACAACACTATTTATAACCAAATGTATAGCAAACTGAAAGTTTTGGGCCTTTTTTAACGTAAAATACTTAATTAAATTTTTATTTTAAGGTGTAATTGAAAGCATAACAAATACTTATTAAAATAAGCATTTTTAAACGTTAAGTATTTTGTTTGTATTTATTAATATCCTACATTTGCCTATAATTAATTGAAATCTTAAAAAAAGTAAAAAAAAAAAAAGGAGAAAAAAAATGTTGCCAAAACTGGGTCATTCCATGTCACATGTAGGGCAACTTTTCTACACATCTCTGCTGATTTAACAATGTTTTTATATTCTCAAATTAAAACAACTATGATAATATGAAAATTTAGAGCTTTTTGCTATTTCTAATTTCATAATGTATGCTTTAAAAACTTACAAGTGAAAAGATGTAGGTACTTATGTAAGTGTCGCACGTGGGACAGTTCTCCGTTTCTCATGATATGGCCCAATTAATGCCTTAACAAACACACCAGAAAATAAAAATAATAGGATGAATGAATACCGTGTTCCATATTACAGTGGATTACAAATTATTTTAAGTTAATTAAAACTCGCAATATTTTTAGTTTTAAATGTTCCGTTTTATTACATTAAAAAAAATCTGTAAAGTCACTAAAATTTTTTTAGGAAACTGGAATTCCCAGAACTTTTTATGTAACGGCAACAAGAAAAATTCATTTAGCAAGTACAAGTTTACACTTTTAATCAAGAAATATGAAAGATTAATAAGAATTTTTTAGGAAAATGGGATGTTTCTTTTTATGAAACTGTAACTCGAGTTACAGATAAAATTTTAATAAAACTATACTGTTGGCTTAGTAGATTATTTTGTAAAGCTACAGAAATCTGTAGCTTTATAAAATAAGTAATTAATTTTGTAGATTTCGATTTTTCCTTGAAGAGTGTACAGATAAAAAGTTAGTAAACATACAAACTTCTGTAACTTCACGTCTGTAAAATTACATATTTTTTTTTCTTTAACAGTGTATCTATAGTTTTATTCCGGGATGCAAGCGCTGCGCCAGAAATGACCGCTTTCTACCGCTATTTTTTAATAGTAATTCTTGATTTATTTATTGACAGAATTTCTTAGATTTATTAAGGCAAAGAATAGTATTAAAATTAAGCTGTGAAAATCAGCCATTTGTTGCGCAGCGCTTGCATCCCTGATCTTATATAATCCTTTCCAGGGCAATGTGTAAGTTTACAATTTCTTTGTAATTAAAACTCTTGATACAAATTCTGGTTTCATCTTTAAATAATAATTTATTTCTGTCATCTCTCTCAGAACCGTTTATTTGTCTTAAATATAAATCATACAGCTTTAGGGAAATGAACTTTTAATATAACTAAATTATACCTAATGACAAAGAAAAATGTTCTGGGAAGATTAAATCAAACGTTAAAAATCCCAGGAGATATACATTGAAAGAAAGCTTTGTATGTTTTATAGCAAAATGATATTCTTTATCTTAAATAGAATAAATTGCAGAAAATTACATACGAACGAATTGAGATTCCAATGCAAGCAGATAAATATAAGAACTTTCTTTTAAAATTGAGTTAATAGCATAACTGTACAAACATATATGTACTCTTATTAATTTAGAGAAAGTCCTTAGGAAAATTTAAACATTCAAGTATATACAGGGTGAAGCATAATTATCGAAACAATAGGCTATCTCTTTATGTATTGCCAATAGACACATACTTCCAATTGCATAGTTTCATAAAAAATGTGAAAAACTGATGATATAAGTTGCAACTCCATAGGGGGTCTATTTGAAAAAATACGAAAATTAAACTTTTATACGGCCCCCGTAGGGCAAAATTCCCAATTGAGAAATTACTACTTATTCATTCCTGAATTAACCAAAAAAAAAAAAAAAAAAAAAGAAAAAGCCTCTCCATATCTAAAAATCTCACAGATATATTAAAATCCAAAATTCTCGAAAATTCGTGACTTATACCATTTAATCATTTCCCTAAGATAAGAGTTTTTGATTCATTTTGAAAACAAGTTAGGGATCATCCACAAATTGCCCGCTATTAAATGCCTCTCATTCGGACATAAAAAAGTAGCTTACAGCTGTTTTCAAAATATGCTGGTAGTCTGTTCAAGAGGTCTGCACGGGTCAAAATATCTCAGTACAGTCCCTAACCAACCGATAGAAAAAAGTTCGGTCCGGCCTGAAAAATGTCACTATCACAGCTCAGCCCATTGTAACTGAATTTCTACATATCTCTGCTGATTTAATAATGTTTTTATATCCTCAAATTAAAACATCTATGATAATATGAAAATTTAGAGCTTTTTGTTATTTCTAATTTCATAATGTATGCTTTAAAAACTTATAAGTCCAAAGATGTTGGTTACTTATGTAAGTTTTGCGCGCGGGACAGTTCTCCGTTTCTCATGAAATGGCCCAATTAATGCCTTAACAAACACACCAGAAAATAAAAATAATAGGATGAATGAATACCGTGTTCCATATCACAGTGGATTACAAATTATTTTAAGTTAATTAAAACTCGCAATATTTTTAGTTTTAAATGCTCCGTTTTATTACACTAAAAAAATCTGTAAAGTCACTAAAATTTTTTTATGGAAACTGGAATTCCCAGAACTTTTTATGTAACGGCAACAAGAAAAATCCATTTAACAAGTACAAGTTTACACTGTTAATCAAGAAATATGAAAGATTAATAAGAATTTTTTAGGAAAATGGGATGTTTCTTTTTATGAAACTGTAACTCGAGTTACAGATAAAATTTTAATAAGACTATACTGTTGGCTTAGTAGATTATTTTGTAAAGCTACAGAAATATGTAGCTTTATAAAATAAGTAATTAATTTTGTAGATTTCAATCTTTCCTTGTAGAGTGTACAGATAAAATGTTAGTAAGCATACAAATTTCTGTAACTTCACGTCTGTAAAATTACAGATTTTTTTCTTTAACAGTGTATCTATAGTTTTATTCCGGGATGCAAGCGCTGCGCCAGAAATGACCACATTCTACCGCCATTTTTTAATAGTAATTCTTGATTTATTTATTGACGGAATTTCTTAGATTTATTAAGGCAAAGAGTAGTATTACAATTAAGCTGTGAAAATCAGCCATTTGTTGTGCAGCGCTTGCATCCCTGATCTTATATAATCCTTTCCAGGCCAATGTGTGAGTTTACAATTTCTTTGTAATTAAAACTCTTGATACAAATTCTGGTTTCATCATGAAATAATAATTTATTTCTGTCATCTCTCTCAGCACAGTTTATTTGTCTTAAATATAAATCATGCAGCTTTAGGGAAATGAACTTTTAATATAACTAAATTATAGTTAATGACAAAGAAAAACGTTCTGGGAAGATTAAATTAAACGTTAAAAATCCCAGGAGATATACATTGAAAGAAAGCTTTGTGTGTTTTATAGCAAAAATGGTTTCGTATGGGTGAGTTATGACAAAAAATAATTATTATAGCTTTCTCTTTTTAGCTTTATCTTAAATAGAATAAATTGCAGAAAATCACATACGAACGATTTCAGAGGCCAATGCAAGCAGATAAATATAAGAACTTTCTTTTAAAATTGAGTTAATAGCATAACTGTACAAACATATATGTACTCTTATTAATTTAGAGAAAGTCCTTAGGAAAATTTAAACATTCAAGTATATACAGGGTGAAGCATAATTATCGAAAAAATAGGCTATCTCTTTATGTATTGCCAATAGACACATACTTCCAATTGCATAGTTTCATAAAAAATGTGAAAAACTGATGATATAAATTGCAACTCCATAGGGGGTCTATTTGAAAAAATACGAAAATTAAACTTTTATACGGCCCCCGTAGGGCAAAATTCCCATTTGGGAAATTACTACTTATTCATTCCTGAATTAACCAAAAAAAAAAAAACGCCTCTCCATATATAAAAATCTCACAGATATATTAAAATCCAAAATTCTCGAAAATTCGTGACTTATACCATTTAATCATTTCCCTAAGAGAAGAGTTTTTGATTCATTTTGAAAACAAGTTAGGGATCATCTACAAGTTGCCCGCTATTAAATGCCTCTCATTTGGACATAAAAAAGTAGCTTAAAGCTGTTACGCTACAGCTGTTTTCAAAATATGCTGGTAGTCTGTTCAAGAGGTCTGCACGGGTCAAAATATCTCAGTACAGTCCCTAACCAACCGATAGAAAAAAGTTCGACCCGGCCTGAAAAATGTCACAATCATAGGTCAGCCCGGTGTAACTGAATTTCTACATAGATTTTTATATCGATGTGGGTAAAAATTGTTTCGTATGGGTGAGTTATGACAAAAAATAATTATTATAGCTTTCTCTTTTTTCATGTTTATAATTTTTACATTTAAAAAAGCTCAAAAAGCTGAGATATATTTCTTTTATCAATGCATCTCTATTTATATGTAAAGGTTTATTTTTTCCTTTAATATCATTTGCCGTACAATAAAATAATTTAAGATGGAATCTCAGGGGAAAGAAAAAAACATTCGTTATAGACAGGTTCCTTTCTTAGGAGGTATAAATACAATCTATTTTTTTCTCAGACATTCACTTTGCATGGATCTTTTCCATTTATGACAAGATTGTATCATATGGAGATTCATTTTCACTGGTTTTACTGTATTTTCATTTTCATTTTCCTTTAAATCTACGATCTTTTAAAAAATGAATTTTAATGTTCTTATTGTAAAATAATGTCGATTTAAAAATATATGCACTTTTTGTAAATTTTTTTTGAGCTGAGCAAATTTCACTTATTTTTGCACGCTTTCGACCAATCAGAGACAATGAGACCAGAGCTAAAAATTTAGTCCTGTGCAGACATAGGGAGAAGGAAGCCAGTCCCGGTTCGAAATGAAAAAACATGTTAGTCATGACCGAGTCTTCAGAAAAGGAAAGGTCCCGGGCTCAGTCAGGCCAACGCTGAATTTGAATTCAGCAACATTTTTAGCATATACGGACATTAAAAAACTGCATGCAGAATTTATTTTGTAACTTGTAGTAAAAAAATGTAACAATTTCAGTATTTATTTATAGAAGTTTCGTGATTATTTTACATAAAGATAAAAATTTGAATAAAATTGACGGAATAAAGTAAGTGTAAATGTTGCCTGTATCATATGTATTAATGTTTTTCTGTAGTTACCTAGAAGTGATTTCAATTTAGAAGGAAATGATCAATCATATTGAATCTCATTATGTTATTATGAAATTTGAATACATTATACACATTGTCAAACAAAAATTACACAAAATTCATTTTTAATTATTTTATTTCTGAATTTCTTTTACTTTTTTAAAGGATTGAAAAAAAGTTTTTTCAATACTCAGTAACTGTAATACAGCTAGATATAATTTTCATCTATTTTAAAGGCCATTTGGCAGCTTTGATAAATATTCCAAGAAAAATGAGCCTATAATAAATAATTTATAAATAATTTTAAAGAAAGAGTGTACCCAATTTCTATTCTTCTAAAACGGAAGTTTTGAACGCCATACGTGTCATTATTTATATTAATTGGCGTAAAATTGATTGGGGCTTATGCTTCCATTTAGAGTATAGCCAATAACCACTGGATTGTGTTATTCTTGTTTTTATATGCCAAATGTGTAAAACAAAACAGAAATTGTGTTATCTTTGTTGTGCAAGACATATGTTTTACCGAAGAAAATGTACATCCACGATTTTGATGGCTTCAAATTTTCTTTAATTCTGTATAAAAATACTTTTATGTTTAAAAAAAAAAATAAAAGTAATTATCGAAATCATGAAAATGAAAGCTTATTGAAATTTAACGAAAATATCATTTACTGAAATCTAACGAATATATTGGTTGTAGATTATAATAATATTAATATTAACTACAAATAGTCGATGGAAGGTTTTTTGATATCATTTGAAAAATAGGATATTTCAAGAAGATAAAATAAGTAAAAATTTTCCTGTGTTATTTACTTTTTACTTTCTGCATACCATATTTATTTCTGTGTTTTTCCATTTTATGACCAAAAATCGCGTTTTCTCAAGATCCTTCGAAGAAAATCCCGGTTTTTTAGATTCTCCTAAATTTTTTTACGATCCTTTGATGAAATTTATGTTTTGTTTCCGAAATTCGTCCCTAGACCGTCAGGCCCTCGTCGTTCAAATTATAATTTTGTCACTTAAAAAGCTGTTTTTTTTTTTAAATATATTGTTAATTACTTAAAGATTATTAGTTTGTAAGTAATAAACTCAAAGTACAGTTTAATTCTATGAAAAATTATAATTAAAAGAACCTGTGATTGTAACTAAACCCATTGTCAAAATTAGGACATAAGTTAACCAAATTTTGAAGAACCACCCATATAATAGAAGTATTTCGAGTAACTATAGGAATTCAATAGCGAAAAAATACCTAAGACTCTGGCGACATAGCAATAAATTTTGTAAAAATCATCATAAAATAAAGACCAAATAAGCAGGCGTTTGGTTTAATAATGCGTTTTGAGCTAAAACAATAACAGCTCGTCATCAGCTGAAGCACACACGTGTCCGAAAGGATATAATGCCAGAGATAAAGTGAAAGAAAGAGTGTGAAGATTACAAAGAATTACAATAGGTGACGCTAGTTGAAAGAGCACAGGCGGAAAACAAAGGTAATGCCAAAATAATAGAAGAGAAAAGGTGAAAAAACTGGAATAATTCAAATAATAATAAAATGAAATAAAAAAGAATAATAAATAAGTTAATTAAAATGTTTTATATATATAAAATGATAATAGACAAGAGAAGAGGGAAAGGAAGTACAAAAGCAACTTTCATGCAGGAGAAAAAGAGGAGGATGATGAGAGATGATTGACAAGATTATCAGAATTTTTACAAATAAAATAAACTTCGTGGATATTTAAGTGAGAAGAAGAGGTTTTAAAAGAATAACTCAGTTTAAAAAAATAAAAGATACAATTTTGAAAAAAAAAAAAATAAACGGGGAAAGATTTTTTTTAAAACAATAATTTTGAATGTCTTTTTAAAAAGTTACTTTTTAAAAGTGCCTTTATTTTTTAAAATAAAATTTAAATTGTAAGATTCAATAAACAAATGTATAATATCACTATTATTATATTTTTTTAAATACAGCCTGACATGGAACGGATAGAATAAAGAGCAGGAAAGTCCGTCTCGATGCAGATGAAAAAAATAGGCCCAGATCGAGCCATCCAGAATCTAATGAAAGAATATTAGTCCGATTCTGTGCAGAAAAAAAATAAAGAATTCAAATGTTGCCATAACTTTATTTTCCACTCAAGCATCAATCAGAAGCAAATTATTCCTGTTGCAGAATAATCTAGTAATCTCCTATCACTACAATCAAAGTTCCAGTCACAATAATTACTAAAGTTTCCAACTTCTTGTTGAAACAATCAACTATATAGCATGTCAATTGTATAATCAATCAATTTATCTCTTCATTGTAATTTTCTATGTTGGAGATTCTTCTCAACTATAGAATTAATGAATACTCACTAATAATTAAATAAAATCTTAAAAGCCCTGCACTATCAACTTGACTCAAAAGGGATTCGGTACACAAACTTACAATCGTCTATTTCAAGTTCATTTTTGACACCGCCCCGGCACGATAATAACCGGACAATCCATTTATTAAACAAGTCAATCCATTTATTAAATAAACCTCTTACATTCATAAAATCACGAGCAGTACGAGTATCACAAGTATACATTGTTTACTGATTTTATTATTGTAATAAAGTTGTTGTTTCAAGTAATATGCATAAGAGTTTTTAATTTTCTAGCATATTTTTGCTAGTGACAAGTCACCAAACTTGAAGTACGAACTTTAACGCTCAACTTATTTTTGTTTATTGCTGTTTTAAATATTTTAGTCGGTAATTTTATTAAATAAAATAAATGGAGGGGTATGTTCGATTTTGTTTTAGACCTTAAAATGTGGAATATTTTATTAATTTCTTCCTCTTTTTCTTTTTTCTTTTTTTTTTTTTTTTTGATAAACGACTATAACAGTATAAATGTATAACACTAGACTTAGATAAGAATATAAAAGCAGGCTAGCTAATTAGAAAAAATACGACAGATAGATAAAAAGAGAGGAAAAGAATCTTGAATTGGAAAAAATAGTTTAAAGAGAACAACATAATTAAAAATTGGCTAAATATACAAACTTACCAGAGTTACTAAAAGAAAGAAAACCTGTTGCACATCAAGATATGAGATATATGAAGCAATGAAATTGTAAGGAATGTATGGGTTGTTTCAAAAGAGAAGATTGACAGGAAAAAAAATGTTATCATTCATATTTGAGAAAAATAAAATAAATAATCTGAATTAAGTGTGAAATATGTGTGATATATTTGTAATTATTAAAATTATAATCGGAATCTGTACGAAAATAAATTTTTTGGTACGGCATCAAAAAAAAAAAAAAAAAAAAAAAAAAAAAAAAGTTAGACTGTAAACTTTGCGTTCTTCTTTAATAAAGAAAAATAAATATATGCTGTAATTTTTCATGAAAATTTACCCCAACATCGTACATCGTACATTATGCATATTTCACGAATTCAAATGTTAGAACTTTGAATACCATTGAAAAAGAAATCAATCGCCATTTATAAATTAAAATTTATAAACGAAATGAGCTTTGTGAAAAATGATGAAAAAATACATATCTTTCAATGAAAATTTAACAATTTTTAATTGAATACCGATATTTGAATTAAAGGAGTTTTTATGCAAACAGGTAAAATTTCTCGGCTGAAAATTACTGTAAATGAATAATATTATGTAATAAATAAATGAAAAGTGCTAATTAAAATTCTTTCCGTCATAACCTTGGATTTTAATTAAGGTATAGGAAGAACGCTCATTTGAAAATTGAAATGTAAAGAGTCTGCTAGTTACGTCTAATTAAATTATAACTGAAAATTTTATTTTTATTTTTGCTTTTAAAATGTAATGTTATCATCTCTAATAGTTAGATTCAACATATACACTGGTGGACAAAATTAAGAGATGGAAGGCATTTTCCCAAATATCTCGAGAAATACTGGATAAAAATAAATGAAAATTGGTATGGATATAACTTATAGTATGACAATAATATGTGCAAAGCAAAAATTAAAGTGCCATTCATTGGCAAGAGTTATTGGCAACAGTCCAATGTGGACTGAAATTCATGATGAAAGATGGTAATGAAAGTGAGGCTTGTATGGTGTGTGGTCGCCTCTAGTAGGGTGTGTGGTCACCTCTGACAGATAGACAGTATGCACAAAGAGTATGCATGCTGTTAATAAGAGAATTAAGGCTTGCTTGTGGATACTCTCCCGCTCTTCCACCAGAGCCGTTTTTAACTCCGGAATGGTTCTGGGTGGGGGTTGGCGTCTCGCAATAGCCCTTCCAAGAGCATCCCAAACATGTTCAATGGGGTTAAGGTCGGGAGATTTGGCTGGCCAATCCATTTGATGAATATCCTCGCTTTCCAGATACTCTTCAACCAGGTGAGCCCTATGTGGGCGGGCATTATCGTCCATAAAAATGAATTCATGGCCAACAGCACCCCTGTAAAGACGCATATAGGATTGTAGGATCTCCTGCCTGTACCTTTGGGCATTCACGGAACCAGTGTCAAACACATGGTGCGAGATGCGGGTATATTGCATGACCCTGCCCAAAACATCAGTCCTCCACCAGCATAATGGCCCCTTTCCATGATGCTACAGGGATGGTATCGCGTCCCAGGTTCCCTCCATATGAATATTCGACGAGAATCAGATTGAAGACTGAATCTGGACTCATCTGTGAACAGAACATTAGCCAACTGGAGCTGTGTCCAGTGCTGATGCTGTCTGCACCATTGTGCACGCTCTCTTTTGTAGAAAGGAGTGAGTGGGATGCAAATGTCGGGCTTCCTGGCATACAACCCTCTTTCACCGAGACTCCTGGCAACATTCATCCTTGAAACTAATGTTCCTGTGGCAATAGAAAGGTCCCTATACAGTTGTGTCGCTGTAGACGTCCGTTGAGGAGTATCTGGAAAGCGAAGATATTCATCGAATGGATTGGCCAGCCAAATCTCCTGACCTTAACCCCATTAAACATGCTTGGGATGCTCTTGGAAGGGCTATTGCGAGATGCCAATCTCCACCCAGAACCATTGCGGAGTTAAAAACGGCTCTGGTGGAAGAGCGGGAGAGTCTTCCACAAGCAATCCTTAACTCTCTTATTAACAGCATGCATACTCGTTGTGCATACTGTCTATCTATCAGAGGTGACCACACACCCTACTAGAGGCGACCACACACCATACAAGCCTCACTTTCATTGCCATCTTTCATCATGAATTTCAGTCCACATTGGACTGTTGCCAATAACTCTTGCCAATGAATGGCACTTTAATTTTTGCTTTGCACATATTATTGTCATACTATAAGTTATATCCATACCAATTTTCATTTATTTTTATCCAGTATTTCTCGAGATATTTAGGAAAATGCCACCCATCTCTTAATTTTGTCCACCAGTGTATTTCGGGGAAAAGAAGCATACGATATGGTTTGAAGAACTATTTTTATTTTGACTTTTATATGTTTTCTTGCTTTACAGATAATATCTCCAGAAATATTTGATAAGGAAAACTCTTTGACTAAATCTTCAAATTTGTGAAATTGTGTCGCTATCTAAACTAGACGTGAAACTTCTATTAATAATATGCTTGCAAAAATTAATAATCATTTTTGTGACTCGGGCTCAATTTTCACTCGCGCTCAAAGATATTTTTTTTATTCACTAGTAGAAAAAAGAGAAACAAAGGAAAAACATGCTATTTTAGAAACAAGAATAAGGTCTTAAAGTGTTTTAAAATCAGTTTGAAAGGGAATTCATTTGATATTGATGAGGTATAAGGAGAAATATTACGTCTGATTTTGAAGGTTTTGCACAAACAATGCTTGTAACATAAAGGAGCTGTCAGATAGCCATTGTCTATTTTTCATTTTTTTCGGAAAATCTTTCCCAGAATAATTATAAAACAGAACTTTTTTGAGAGGTGGGGGGGGGGGCATATTTTTGCAACGATAATTGAAGAGAGTAAGAATTCTGGCAGTGGTTAGTTATAAATAAATGTATATAATTTTAAAATATATTTTCAAGGATATGAAAATCACAAAAAATTTTCATGAATAAATTCTTAAGACTACTACATTTTACTAAAAAAAGTATGAATTTTAATGAAGAAATTATTAAAACTATTTTTAAATTTTAGTAACAATTTTGTAACTAGTGCTAGAATCAGATTTTCTTTCTTAAGGAGACTCATCTGGTGGTGAATGAAAAAAATATGAATCCTATGTTATCTATGAAAAAAAATACTTATCCTTTTTGTTCATTCAAATTTGGAAGTTTCAATAATATACATATATTTTTCAGCGCATAGATAGGAAGGTTCTTTATCCCTCTCGAAGATTAAAATATTTTAAGATAATTATGAGTATTTTAAAATTTGTGCCAAATTTTCAAAAATTCAGAAAAGTATAAAAAGTATTCTTTGCTCGTTTGTAATTTATGATGGGAAAAAGATATAAAAATTTGGAGCTTAGAGAGGGATAAAGAACCTTCCTATCTACGTGCTGAAACAAAAGTTGTTGTAATTTCCAAATTTGAATGAACAAGAAGGATAAATATATTTCTCATAGGATAACATAGGATTCCACATTTTACTTCTCCGCTCCTTGAAACGTATCCGACATTCGCAGGGTAAGTTAGAGGTCTGCACGGGCCGAAATTTCCAGGCCCGGGCCCGGCCCGAATGTTAAAATTTCGGCCCGGGCCCGGCCCGGCCCAAACGAAAGAAATATTAGCTCGACCCGGCCCGGCCCGAAAGTTAAAAATTCGGCCCGAGCCCGGCCCGGCCCGAACGAAAAAAGTAATGGCCCGACCCGGCCCGGCCCGAAAGTTAAAATTTCGGCCCGAGCTCGGCCCGGTCCGGAAAAAAATTTAAAACTCGGCCCGAACCCGGCCAGGCCCGAGTGAATTTCTAGAGAACATTAATAGACATTAATCTAGAGACACATTATCTTTAATCTTATTGAAGAGTTCTGACCAAAAAAAATTATATTAGTCTTTTTTTTTCCATGTTTATAATCTCCATTTATGCAGAAGTGCTGTAGGCTGCGATATTTATGCTTTTAAATGAATCTTTGTTTGTTGTATGTAAATGCATTAGTTATCACTAGTATTATTAATCCATATTCCCTGTAATGGAGACAAAAAATCGAAAAAGCGGTATATGGTAAAATTTCCAAAGACGAAATCGCTTTGGAACGAAAAAAAAATGTATTCCCTTCTTAACAGATGTAAATGTTTAATATATTTTTTTTCTCCCGTATTGTTGTATTCATTTTGCATGTATGAACATTTTAAAAAAAACTTTCAGTTTTCAGTAAAAAAAAAAAAAAAAATCCGTCATAATCATGTGTTTTGTGTGTGTGTGTGTGTTTATTTCTATTTTAAAAAGCCTAGTAATCTACGATTCTTTAAAAGGAATAAATTCTAATGTTTAATTGTAGAATAATGACGGCTTAAAAGTATATGCTTTTTTGGCAGAAATTTTTGGAAAAAGCCAAATCTTACTGATTTATAAAAAGTCGAGAAAAGGATCTTCACATAGGAAGATTCAATAGGAACTGATTATTTTGGTCCATGAAAACTAGGAAGAATGGAGTCAGTCTCGGCTTCATACGGAAAAAAAAGTTAGGCCCGGCGCGATACTTCAGCAAAAAAATTAAGGACCGAGCCCAGCCCGGCCCGAAAAGATTAGTGACTAGGCCCGGCCCGGCCCGGCCCGAGACTTCAGAAGTAAGGCCCGAGCCCGGCCCGGCCCGAATGCCATTATTGAAAATCGGCCCGAGCCCGGCCCGTGCAGACCTCTAGGGTAAGTTGTCAACGTCAGGCGATTTTATAGATCATTGAAATAAAAGAAAGAGTCACATATTGAGTCATGGGCAGATTTTCTGACACGGCTCCTTCTTGTCAATTACATGGAATGAAGTCATGTGTTTGATTTTGTTTTCGTAGAACAAATTGAACTTTTAAAAGCAAGATTTTTGAAATAATCAGGAACCTCGCTAAGAGGGGAGGGAAAGCCTCCACTCCAAAACATTCGTGAATGCTGTTTGGGCTGAACACTTGGCAAATTTACAAACTTAGTTGGAAAATTTGTTTACAATTTTAATATGAACAATAATACACTTTCTATTTCTCATAAACTTGGGAAAAGTTACAAACTCAATTGGGAATATTATTGAACTGTTTACAAATAAGATATATATTGAATTTTCTAACAGTGATGGCTTGGTAAAATTCTAAAACTGGTTGGCAAACTTATTAAACTTTCTTTTCTTTTAATCAAATCTATGATAAATTTTTTATATCAGGTAGATGTCGCAAAATTGCAAAACTAATTTGCAAAATATTTTTTTTTAATTTAAACTATAAATTATGGAACACTGTTACACATGGCAAATTTACAAACTTAATTGGCAAGTTTGTTTACAACTGTAATAAGAATACAATAACTTTCTATTTCTTATAGATTTGGCAAAAGGTATAAATATAATTGGAAATATTAATAAACTTTTTACAAATAAGATCTATATTATATTTTCTAATTGTGGTAACTTGGCAAAATTATAAAACTGGTTGGCAAACTTGTTAAGCTTTCTTCTCTTTTAATCAAATCTATGACACTTTTTCTAATTCTGTAGATTTTGCAAAATTACAATACTAATTGGCAAAATCATTAAACTTTTTTTTTTTTAAATTGAAGCTATAAACTATAGTTAATCTATAAATTATACCTTTATTTATTAGAATGGTGATGTGCAGTAAAATTCGATTAACGAATAAGTTTTGAAACAAACACAGACTTGTTCTTGTATCTGCTTGCATTTTTGCTATTAAAAACAGAAATGAATTCAGCATTGGCATTTAAAAAAAAAAAAAAAAAAAAAAAAAAAAAACAGTTGTCGAATTTGTTAAATATTTTTTAAATTCAAAAACATTTTATACACTTTTTGGTTGAAAGAACCTCCAATTACTTTTCATACTTTATTACATTTTATAATATTTATTAGAGCATTAATTGATGTCATTGTCATTTAGTCATCATAACTAAAATCAGATTTAAAAAAACAGCTAATGCTTTAAAAAAATTTGAGATTCAGATTTTATAAAATTTTGGTAGTTTATTACCATTGAAAAAAAAAAAAAAAAAAAAGAAAAGAGTCAATACTTAAGGCGCAACACTAATCACAGAAAATACCCTGTGATAATGTAAAGTTTAGGGGGGTGTTTTTCAAATATCTCGCTAAAATTTTAATATTTTTACATGATTTTTTCTTGCATAGTATAGCTGAGGGCGATCCATAACCGGCCTAGATTTTAATTTTTCGATTTTGGGTTCAGATCATTAAAAAAAATAGTTTAAATTTCAAAACCGGTTCTGAAATTGAAACTATCATAATATAAAATATATATAAGCAAAATCGAAAAAGTAAAAACTAGGCCGGTTGTAAATCGGCTTAAGCAATCGGCCTATGCAAAAAAAAAAAAAAAAAAAAAAAAAAAAAAAATATTAAAATTTGAGCGAGAATGCTCCCATAAACTTTACATATCATCCGGGTCTTTTTCAGTGACTATTGTGGGGCCTTAAGGCGCAATAATAGTCACAAAGGCTCAAACGCTCATTTTAATGGTGTTTTCGTGAAAATTATGTGGCTGTTAGAAAAACGAAATGCAATTTTCTAATATAAAATTACATAAAAAATAGTGTACACCAAATTCAACTCTATTTTTTTTTAATCAAATACACAGCGTGAGTCATAATTATAGAAAAAATAGGTTATCTTCATAAATATTACTTCGAGACACATACTTCCAATCGCAGTTTCACAAAAAAGATGCAAAATATGATGACATAAGTTGTAAAATGCGAAAATTAATTTTTTTATAAGGCTTCTGTAGGGTAAAAATTCAAATTAGAAAAATTTTCCTTATTTTGTACTGAATTAAAAAAGAATGCATCTTCATATATGCAAAACTCACAGAGTTACATCCGTTTAAATAATTCATTAGGTTTTAAGAGATTAGACGCAAATTGAAATGCATGCAATTGAAGAAACAATGTTACTTTAACAGTTGTAGGATACATATAATAAATCTCACTATTGAGTTAAAAATTTGATTTTTTTTTTTTTTTTTTTTTTTTAGTTATGGTGAACTATATAATTTGGATAACAAAATTACTCACAAAATTTATAAAAATTTCAAAGGATTAGCATTTTTTTAAGTGGGATAGTTTAACATAACTCGAAATATTTTTAATTGGATTTAAATTTATTTTTTTATTTAAATAAACAGAAAAACATAATTTTACTTTTTTTTCAGGGTTTTTTTTTTCAAAATTAATTTTTAAAATATTAAAAATATTTATTAAAAAGATATATAAGTTATTTAAAAAAATTATACTTTCAAAGGTAAATATATTTTCAAATTTACTGAAACAAAATTAATGTAAAATAATCTTAAAAGACAAGTGAACAACGTTTTTTCCTTTTTTTATTTATTAGTAAATATGTAAGCTTCAATTAAAATACACTTCACATATGGTTTCTCGAATCGTGATTACATATGCTTACACATATGGAAAAGAATAGGAATAACAAACGTTTGAAGAGTCCATATTTAAGAAATGAATATTTTTATATTAATTTAATCATTTTAATAATAACCTTCTATTTTCATAAAAATAGATACCCACTAAGGAAAGATAACATGCTATTTTGAACAAAAGACCATGTTACAAATAATAAAAGAAAAATTTTATGGGATCAAAAGGGATATCGATATCAAAAGCCAACCCCCCTCACCCTTGAGATATCTTACGATATCATATGCCAGACTCCCCCTTCCCCCCAAAAATGATAGCTTTCTATATGCACCGCTCCTATCATGTCTTTTTTGACTGCTTTACTTTAATTCTGATTCTGCAAATTTGAAAACAATATGATTTTATTAATAAAAGTTACATTTTTTTCAAATTTTTACTTTAAATATTTTTAATTATTTTAAAATTTAATACTTTTAAAAATGCTAAGTCAAAAATAAATTTTGATATTTCTGTTTATTTAAATATAAAAAATTAAATTCCACCTCTAATATTTTGAGTTATAACGATTTTACATTCCCCCACTTTTTTAATGAATTTTTAATTAAAAAATATATCATGAGAAGATTAATCACATGATTTTGTTTACAAGTAATATAGTTAACCATCGCAAAAAAATTCAAAATTTCAACTTAGTAAATAAAAATTATTTTAAAATGCGTCCCGGACCCCCTTAAGTGCTATTTAGTTGCACCTGATATGTTTCATTCAACAATAAAGTATCGTATACTAAAATTGCATTAAAAAATATTGGTTACTCGAGAGTCTAAAAAATTACTGTAATAATGATTTCGTCCCGACTCATAATGTACTGTGAGGTATTTATATACACCAGCGAAACAATACGCTGATGAATTACACAACCTTCAATATTTTTATTGCGGTTTTTCACGTGTGTAACAAATTTTTCTCAGATCTAGCAACAGGTTTTCTCCTCTTTTTCCTTTTACATCATAATTTCCCAAATGCTGTTTTCTCTTACAGAACTGGGGCTTTGCATTTTATCGATTGATTTTCCAGAAGCTTAAGCTTATCTTCCTTCCTTGCAATTCGGAAATTAGTGTTTTTTAAGTTATGAAAAGCAACATCTGGTTTTTATTATATTTAAGATATATACGATGCATGTTGTTTGTACGCAATATGTATACTAAAGGATATAAAATAGTTATAAATTAATTAAATCGCGTTGAAAGGCTACAACAGGTCGCATTTGTGATGTACACACACAGTAAAGAAAACAGAAAATCAAGATACTGTTATACTCGGTTAGCATGAAAGAATGAAAATTATAAAACTCCTTGTATAAGTCATTATTCGTAATAGCCGTGACGAGAAAAAAAATCTCACGCATAATGATGGGGGTCTGCTCGATCTTTGAATTCTGTAATTTGAGAACAATCGTCATCGTAGAAAGTAACAATCGAGATAGTCATTGATTTGTTTGAAAATGGTACAATCGAGCTGTTTTATAATCGATTGTTTTACCTGGGAGGCAAACCGCAATTGTATAACTTAGAGATTATTCCGACAGGAAATATTATGGCAGTTGGGAGACAGAAAATGTAATCGACTCGATTATTTTTCAATTGGAAAAATATACTGCTGTTGGAAGTCTGTGAAGTGGAAATAAATTTACGAACACACATTTTTTAGAGATTACTTCACTCGCACGAAAACACCTGCTCACTAATTCTAAGCCTATGGCATAATTTTCTTTATATATCGTATTTTCATTTTGATATTTTGGAATGATTTCACTTCCATTGCCAAGAATTAATAATTAGCGAGCAGATACTTTCGCGTAAGCGAAGTACGTCCTTTAGCCTCCCTATTTTTGTACGGGATCAGGCTGATATTCTTTCATTAGACTTGTCAGGAGAAACGGTCTGGTCGGACATTCATTTTTTCCCAGACGTGTCGGATTGTTTTTTAGCTGTGTTCGTAATTATGTAAATACGTAACACCTATAGTCGTCGTTCAGTCTGTCTGTCCGTCCGTCCGTTTGACCGTCTCTGTCCGTCTGTCAGCATATACCTACGCAAAAATTAACCAACCGAATCATTTGAAATTTAAAATATATAATTATTACATAATTTTATTGGGTCATTTCAAATTTTATGAAAATCGGATGCACAATTCAATTACAGGGATAATCAAAAGTATTCCGTTGCATTACGGTCAATGAGAAAAAATTATTTCAAGTACATTTTAATGATGTCACACTCTTTCAAACGTAATAAAATTCATAAGCATCTATGAAATATGTACTAAAATACATATTCTGTGCAAAAAGCAGTGCAAAGAATATGAAGTATGAACCACACAAAAGTATTCTATTACATAATGGTACAGGAGGAAACATTTTTGGGGGGTACGTTTTCCAACAAAATTGAAAAGTGTTTATGATTTCGATTTGTCTGTCCGACTGCTCTCTAACTCTCGGAAATATACTTGGATTGTCCTGGAAATATTGGAAATTATTAATGTTTACTTCTGCATGTAATATATTTCAAATGAAATTTGTAGCATATTTAGTTTCTTTACAGGGACAGTCAAAAGTATTTCACAGTCAAATGAATTTTAAAGATGTACAAATAGTAGAGTCAAATGAATTTTAAAGATGTTACACCCTTTTAAACACCGTGAAATTGATATGCATTTATTAAGTGCACTAAATTAATCATGTTGTAGAATATGCGGGGCAAAAAACTGTTATTATTCACTTACAGAGCCAAGGAAAAGAATTCGGTGACATAATGGTATAGTGGGAATTGTTTGCGGTGTATTTTAATTGTAATAAACTAATTAATGGTTAATGAAATTGATATGTTGCTGAGGCTTAATACGTATTTTCATGTATAATACGAATTTTATATACGACCATGATTGAAGGAAATTAATTTTTAATTATGGTAAGTGTTTTTAAGTTCCACTATATTTGTGCTTATTATATGGTGTGTATAAATGCTTTAGTTGATGCAGGGATACACAAAAGAGTTAGTAAAGATTACTGAGTATGAGCTTAAAATACTTAAAGGTGATTTTGAAATGAGTTGCGCATTTTTACACTGAACTGCATTCAGTTTGCTAAAAAATGTTTATAGAATATAGGTAAAATGATATACAGGGCTACGCAAAGAATTGAGTACATGGCCGTTCATGGATGATAATTTCTGGAAATGTGATTTCAGTAATTTTAAGAGTGTTTTAATTTCAATTAAATTTTAGTTAAATAATGGTATTTAATAAAAGTATTAGATAAATTACAAGTTTATACAAAAGTACTCAAGTATGTTTCCATCTATTAGTATAAATTGCCGAAAGAGAAGTTCCAACTTGTTATGCGTTATCTTGCTAATAAATTTCGCGTTAAATTTCTCATTTCTAGTTATCTAGTTTTTCTAGTTATGGGTAGTACATATATTAACTTACAGATCAAATACAGGGCTGTTCAAAGGCAGCTGAAATACATATTTGGCTATGGACAGTTATAAATAACAACGTTTTGATAAATATTCAGGAAGTGTTGGAAAGTGTTTCAAAATATATGCTTAAAGCATGTTTTTTTCTTATTTGTTTTCTTTTCTTTCTTTCTTCCTTTTTTAAGTTTCATGTGCATTCAATATAAAAAAACGATCATTAATATTGCAATTTCACATCGATTGCGTTGTAAACATACAATTTGCACAATCATATACTTCAAATGTTTATAGATAAAGATGTATGTTAAATTCTTTTATAACGCATTTCAATTATAGGTTAATATTGATTAAAAAATGAGATTTTTCATAGAAAGATTTTTGGTTTGGGCCAGTTTAAGATCTGAACCGGAAAATTACGGCCCGTGGTGACCTCATCATAGAATTTAATGCGGCGATAGTGAAATGTTATAGAAATATACAGGGTGTCCCCTCTCAACGGTGGCCAATGGCTAATTTCTAAACCGTTGGTCATAGACATATAGTTCCAATTGCAAAAATGCTTTAAAAAAGGAAAATAATTGTTTTTTAAGCGATTTTGGTCAAAAAAAAATGTTTTACTAAAAAATTACGAAAATTAAATTTTTATACGATCCCCCGATCCTATAAGTGATATTTAGTAAAAATTTTTTAACACTCTAGCAAGTAATACAGAAAAGGTCCCATTCATGTAACATTAAAATTGACCGAGTTATGAAACTTTAAATTTCATGACTTAAACCACTTTTCTATAGCTGAAAGCGGATGAGTTCGATTGAGCTTTAAGGGAACGTACACTAAGTGCTTAAAGTATTATAAAGGGAGTCGATTTCCAACGCTGTTCAAAGGCTACTTCCTAAACTATTTGTCACAGACATATAGTTCCAACTACAAAATGTTTTAAATGAGCGATTTAACTGAAGACGCTGTCACCGTATAAGTTTTACGGTAGTGTTAATTATAATTAATTAACTTTTAGATTGGTTATTAAAATAACTGAAGACATGAATTTCAAAATTATCTTTATCGAAAAAATCAAATTTTGGGAAATAGCGAAAAAACTTTAAATGCATCTATTGGTTTTCATTATAAATTTTGAGATTGCATTGTTACAATAGTAAAGGTTTTTATAGACTGATAGAGAAATCAAAAAACGATAAGTCGAGTTTTCAAATTCATATCCTCAATTGTATTTTTGCGTATGTTTTATTTTGTAAGCAAATGAAGCTGATCCTTTTCGTGATTTTATTTTAAAAAGGTATGTTATTTTGATATGCTTTTTTTTTATTCATAGTTTTCGTATGTGAATTTTCCTAGCTCAAAACTTATATTCAAATTTTAACTCACTTCCAAATATCTGATTGAGGTTCAATTCCCATACTTATTTAAACCCGATGACAATGTAATATTAATACGATTTTAGGTGCGTTCCATTTATTTATTTTATAGGACTACATCAAATTCTATTAGTTTGAGTAATCTAATAGAGCTTTAAATATGTATCATTTTGTAACAATTTGTGACTGTTGCTTTTCATAGTTTAATTTAACAAAATTTCTGTTATTTTTTTACTTATATTTTTAGCACAAATTGTATATTTTACTTTAGCATGTCAATGTCAACATAAATTCAGAAACAACATTGTAAACATTTTTTTTACTCTCAATGTTTAAAGTTAAATTTTCTATCTGGTATTTTTTTTTTATTTCCAGTAAATTTGTGACTGACCCCTATTTTGCAGCAAAAAATATGCTTCAACTTTGAATAGCTATAACTCGGTCAATTTTGATCGCAGAGGAATGGGACTTTTTTTGTCTTACTTGTTAGAGTAGTGGTAAAAATTTTCTAAATATCACTTATAGGACCGGGGGACCGTATAAAAATTTAATTTTCGTAATTTTTTAGTAAAACATTTTTTTGACCTAAATCGCTTAAAAAATAATTCTTTACCTTTTTTAAAGCATTTTTGCAATTGGAACTATATGTCTATGACCAACGGTTTAGAAATTGGCCATTGGCCACCGTTGAGAGGGGACACCCTGTATATTACATACTTCTTAAATAATACGTTGGAAGATTTCCTGCTTCTTTTATAGAAGTGATCAAATTTCCATCATGCACTGTAAAATATATATATATATATATATATATATAAAGGTGATTTTGCAGAGATAAATTTCAGGAAAAAAATGGAAAATTTTCGTTGAAATTTCATTGACAGTGAATTGTACTGGCGGCATCCCGATTACCAGAACAATCTTCGCAAAATCATCATTTTCTTTTCTTTTGAACAGTGTGGGATAAGTGTAAAATATTAGACCGGTCAAAGCAATCTTAAATTGGGACCATGATTTCTGTTTGATTTTCATTCAATAAACACATACTTAATATAAATGGTGCATTAATTATGTAACTTTCATGTCAAATTTCATAAAAAATATATCTATAAATACTTCGTTAAAATTTTTAAACCCACGACTATTACAATATGAGGTTTTTTTAACCATACTTACGAATATCCTGTACGAGATAACTAATTGAAATTTCAAGATATCTGTGCCATACTTTAAAAAACATGTAAGAAAAACTTTAATGATAAAATTTAGTTGTAACTAAGTTTTATTTCCCAAATCATTAAAAAATCGGAAAATGTTAAATACTTTAAAATCTCTTTAAAATTTGAAACATTGCAGGAATAAAATGCGTTTTTCTATTTGAATTTAAACTTTAAAGTTTTTATCCGATTATAAATTAGAGTTTTCATCTTTCTAAAAGAAATAGTATTTTTTTTATTAATGAAGTTTATCTAAAACTAAATTAAATTTATCTTTAAAATATATAATAGGCAATTAGTTCTTATATTGGGAAAATCATATTGGGGATATCATCTTATATTGGGGATATCACTTGATTCTTCTAATATCATAAAAGTAATTCTATTTACTTAAATATTTAAGAACAATTATGTTTTTTCTATTTTTTATTTTCTAGTAATAATACTACTGAAAGCATCTGGAAAATGCTTATTTAAAACTTCGGACTTTCTGCCTCACAAGAGACTTATTTTAAACGCTAATTAGCTCAACCCGAAAGCAGAAAGATACCGTTCCATATTATGATTGAGGTTACTTTAATAAATAATATGCATGATCTAGTAGCATGAAACAGATGCTAACCCCTATTAGTACCAGCAACCTGAAAACCTTAATTATACATCTTGTCTTTATACTTTTGAAAATAAGTACGCATTATTTTGTTAGACTTAATGAAATTATATAATGGGTTGTATTTTATCTGCGTTAAAAAATTAGAAATTTTAAAAATTGCAATGTATTAAACGCTAAATTCCCTAAAATGTTTAATACATTTTAGGATTTTTCGGAACTCCAACTGAGTTGTTTAACTTATAACTTTACTCATAAAATCGCAAGCGTAAAATGTAGGGTTTTACATAAATTTCAATGCGGAATATATATATTAATCGTAGAAAGTTCAAACTGGGGGAAGTAATAAATACTATTAACGGACGATTATTAAACATTCGCAAATATAGGAAATTGTATTTAAGGAAAATGTAGAGCGGCTAATTAAGCTACTTGAAAAAAAAATCTTTTCTTTGTATATCGTGCAGGGTATTCTTGTGAGAGATTTCGTAACGCATGACTCAAAAATACATTTTTTTAGATATATTTTCAGAGATACCATTGAAAATAGTGTGCAAAAATATGTTCCTCTTAATTTTATTCCGAATCTACTGAAATTAAAATTCTGAAAAAACAAGGGCAGTAGATATTAATTTAAGCCTTCTGGAAAACTGTAGCGATAACTCTAGACCGCATAGTTTTTGAGAAAAATGCAATTCTCCGTTACACACAAATTCCGATTTACGGGCATTCAGCAAAGAGTAGCGCTTGAGATACCTATGATAGTAGAAGTATAAAAGGATTTTTTTTTTTTTTTTAAATCGTGGGTAATTATCCCACGTATAACACTTAAACACACAGATGGTTTCAACATACATAATGATAGTGGTTGCGTACTCTATGTTACCATCGACTTTTAAAGCCTAAATGAAAACTTTTAGAGATATATTTGCGTAATGCAATACCTAGTTTCAGTATAAAAGCAATAAATGTAAAATTGTTGAAAGTAGACTAATTTAATTAGAATTAATCCTATAAATACTCGAGTTAGCACTGAGTAGGTCTCTCAATACCTATCCATTTATTTAAAAATAATTAACTTCTTCTCAATGAGAGCACTTTGCTAATTTTTTAATGTTTCACCATCGGTTTTTCAAAAGAGAAAATTTTCTGTAATTGTATTGCGAAAATGCTGCGATTGAATAAGAAAACTTTACAATTAAAAATAACTGATGCGAATAATGAAGGATTCTGAGAACCTTAAATGTCATGAATACGAGTCGCATGTGCCCAAGAGATTAATAATTTTTATATTTAATATACGAATTCCTTTGAACACGAGTAGTACTTGTACTTGGCCTATTTTAAAATTTGAACAACACACTCTAGGCTCTTTGCAATGAACATAAAAAATTAGGCTGTTTGAGATATTAAGTCTCTTATTCTAATTAACCTAACATTCTTTAGACTTTTCGCGAAAAATATCAGGTTTATTTGGAAGACGGAGGTGAATCATCAATTATCCCGGCTCTATGTAAGCAACCTAGGCACTTTGGAAAGAGCCGGATTTCTCAATTAGTCTACGACATATTACACTATATTGCCGGAATCACCATGCAGTTTTGGTTTTAGACGTTTTATCAAACATCAAAGAAAAACTTGAGAAATTCTTTTAAAGAATTAGAAATATAAAAAACATGTTTGACATGATATTTTTTCACGAAGATTTAATAACGCGAGGAGTAACGTGGGTACCATGAAGAAATTAAAGAAAATTAATATTTAGAATCACCTAGCAAAATAAAATGCATTAAATGATCTCTTGCTACAATACATCACAGTATGAATGTTGTGGAGCGTATGCATTCATTTGTGCAACAGCGTGAATTCTATAAATTGGAGACTCGAATCCAGAACCTTTGAATTACATTTCCATTGTTTGCTTGTTTTTTTGCTCATTTGGAAAAATTGAATTCGCACGATAACTTTACCAGACTGCATGACTGAGTTAAAAGTAATAATTTATCTACATCCTCATCGTTTAAATGCAGTTCCATTGTGATTTATACTAATAAGCTGTCTATATAGAAGACCAGATTTCAATAACAATAAGCTTAAATGAGCGGATCAACCCACATAACTCAAACCGTAGAACATTGACAATGTAAGTAAAATGTTCTGGGTTCGAGTTTCAGCTTGTCAATTTTTCGCCCAAAATTGTTAAATTTGAATTAGTAGCATACTTTTCCTTTTCTTGAAACTTAGATCATTACAAACACTACACATATGGGAATTTAAATTTGAAGGATTTATGATTAATCAAAATTGCCCATTATATATGAGTACCCTATAAAAATTAGAAACTTAAATCTGTAATATGCTATAAGAAAAAGGGAGCATACAGGATAATACATGTGTAGTTTATAGTATAAAAAGATAATCGAAACAAATTTGTAACAATTTTGAGATTAAGAACTTAAAAACATTATGCTTGATGTTAAACTGGAATAAAAATATTATATATTTTTAAATCCTTTAAAATTTTCTATGATGCTAAATTTCATGAGATACGCAAATCTGAAAAAATTAGATAAGGAAAGGGAGAATCAATGGTCAACTTTTTATTACGTCAGTAAGAACAGTTTACCATTCAGAAAAGAATGGCTGTTGAAATTATTTATCTTTAGTGCAACAAATAAATTTTCAGTAGGTATAAATACTAATATTCGTTTCACATGTTCATAAAAAAATGATTTATTTAAACTTTACTATAGAAGAAGTATTAGGATATATTTTAGAAATATTTTTTACCGTAAAACTTTTTGAATGTATATTTTTAAATAAAATGGTTAGAAGAAAATAAAGCATAAAGGTAAAATAATTTATTGTGTATAATTTCTTTTTTATATTTTATTTAAACGAATTTTCTGCTATGATTAAGCATTTTAATATTTTAAGCTATCAATTCCTAGCTTATTTTTATATTTCAAACTGCACAAAAGACATATTGCTGAAAAACGTCCAATATAAATTAATTTTACTTGTCAAAATAAATTTATTTTAGAGAGTTGTCTATTAGACACTTCAGTGTAGTTTTAGTTACTTTTATTTTTCAGCTAGCTTTCAGATTTAAAAAGCGCAAAAAAAAACGTGATTACCAATTTCGAGATTTCTCGCATTCCATTTTTAGCTTTTTTTAAAAATTATTGTTTAATCGAATAATGCTTCTCTGGAAAATTAATAATTTAATTAATTAAGAATCTGAGATATTTTAATATGTATATATAAAATTTTCTCTTGAAATTCCTTAAATAACTTTGAAAATCATTTTACTTTTAATATCCTTTCTTCATTAATAAATAATTTAATACTTTATTGAACTGAAATCTTATTACAAAGTTTTATCTTTATTTGAAATGCAAAGAAACCGACTTTCGTCACATTTTTGTTTAAATTTTTAAAGTTTGAAATTGAAGCATTTAATTAAAGTAATTTATTCATTAGAAAATTAGAAATTCTTCCCTTCAGTTCTTTATTTATTAACAAAATATTGAAGATTGAAATATTTTCACGTCTCTGCTTTGCTAGAAAAAGAAAACTAGCATTTATAACCAGCCAGCGTTATTACTGCTTGGGTTACTTTTAAGTTCAGATTCCTGGATTGCGACTACATTTTTTAAGTAAAAATATTCACATTATTTGATGACAGCATGATGAGAAATTAAATAAGCAAATGTTACAATTTCAAAAAAGGATAACAACCAAAAAATATGAATAAAAATGTAGCAAATTTGGCAATACTATACTATCCAGTATATATAAGAATGAATACTACATGTCGAATGAATACACCTCGACTAATGGAAAAAACTAATAATAGTGCATAGCAAAAGAAAAAGAAAAAAAAATCCCATCTATGAGAAATAATCTGTTTCACAATTTCAATTCAATTAAAATGTTTAATGGATAATAAATACAGTGTGCCAACCTAATCCAAATTCAGATAATTCGTCATAATTCAAAATCTAATGAGCCCCACCAGTGGCCGCGAGGTTCTGACCTCCAAACTGGTAGACGGTAGGTGCTGGGTTCGAACCCAATCGCGACCGTCGGCCTAACCGTTCGAAGTTTTCCGTGGTTTTCTTCGAACCTTGCGTAAATATGGGTTAGGTTCCCTTAGAAAGACCCCCACGGAGGGCATCCCACCCCATAGGGCCTATATCCCATAGTGTAGATAATCGGCCGACATAAATACACACACACACACACTCAAAAACTAATGAAGACAGGCTTTAATGAACAATTTTTAAGAATATTTTTGTTAAATGTTCTGACCTCAAAAAGTTCTAGAATTCACTGTAATTTTGTAATCGACCCCTTATGTGCTGTCATCGAACTACTATTATCTATGAAAAGACACTTCAAAATTCTAACCCATAATTCTAAGTTTTTAATTCTAATCCTTAAATCTTCATGCGCGTTTTTGTGTGTGAATGATTGTTTTTTATGGAAATTGCATCGATTTTATCACATTTCACTATAAGTATTGTAAGTTACTTGAACTTTTGTAATATAATGTGTTTGCATGTTTTTGCAATATAATCATTATTTTTACAGTTATGAAGGCAAATTTGGAATCGGCACATAGTCAGACACCCTCTATTTTTACTAAAGAATTGAATTAATAGAGTAGTTGCTTATGCAAAAAATACTTTATTTTACAGGTACTAAAAAATTACCGTTCTGATCATCAGTTGAGAATCACCTTGTGTAAGATCTCGCTTCTGTCAAAGACATTAAAACAGTTAAAAAGAAAATGTAATGAAAAAGATGCGGTTTCAGAAAATAAAAATGTTTCGCAAATTTTTATTATAAATGTTAGAATATACATTGAAATTATTTTGGCTGAAGAAATATAAATTAACATTTATTTATATGAATTTATGACACTTCGTAACTGCTTACGAGAAAATGGGGTATTCCAAAATGAAAATCCTAAGAAAAAGGCAGGTGAAAGAAAAAAGGTTGAAAAGCACTGTTTTAGATTATTTTGTTTGTGTATGTTATACGAAAGAAGAAGTCTCACTTTTTCTTTTAGATGCCAGTATAATTTTTTTTCTGAAAAATAACATTAACTCTATAAATTGACCTAAAATATATTAAACAAAAATATTTTATTAAATAATGTTAATTGTATGGAGTAAAGGTACAAAAATATGCATTAGTCTTTTTAAAGTATTTATTTTCTGGTAGTTTGATAACATGATAATACTAAGTTGAGAAATTAAGTTTCATGTTGTTGGTATCACACTTTAATATTAGCATAAGTCTAAACAACAGTAAAAAAATTCACAGATATGTATACTCTTTTAAGTTCTTTTTATAAGTTCTATAATGAGGGGCTAATTAAAAAATTTAACCCTTTCATGCATAAATTATTTTTCATTATTCACAAAAAATATATTTAGGAATAAATAAGGACCCATTATAAAATAATTTTATTATTGTAATGCATGATAGCTATCATCTGTCCACAAATCAAATCTCCATAAATGAATGCTGATTTAAAAAAAAAAAAAAATTGCTATGTAGGGCAATACAGTATAAGCTCAATATAGAGTCGGCTCTTAAGGAGAGCTTGAACAGCGCATGTGCCTGATGTCGGCTCCCTCTTCATTTGGCGTTCAGCGGCAACTCCTCGCCAACGCGCTGAAAATGAAATGAGCGGGGGTTTTCTCTATGCTGATGTACACACATCAGTTCTAAAAATATGTGTGTGTGTGTGTAAGGGGGGGGGGGGTCATGGGTCGGTTTATTATTTCGTGAAGAAAAACAGAGAGGGGATGAGAATCAATGTTTATGTTGTGAAAAAAAAAAAGTGGGGGAAAATTGGATTCAATTTTTATTATGTCGTTTGATTCATGCAAACATTTCAATCAACATTAGTCATATAGTTAGTTAGCATAATGTTTTATTTCGTCCGTCTGTATCAGTGCTATTTATATAAAAATAATTCTTTTAATTTTATAATAAAAAAGTTCATCCATTCAAACGGTAAATTAATTAGAATCAATTTGTATATGTTATAAAAAGAAACGGGGGGGGGGGGGGACATAATCAATTTTTATTATGTAATTTGATTCCTTTTAATCATCGTTCATCATGTTATTTAATATAATATTTTATTTATTTCATCAATTTGTATCAGTGTAGTATATTTAAAAATACTTAATTTAATTTTATAATATAAGGTTTGAAAATTATTGTACATTACTAATTATTGTTAATTAATTTATTAATAATTGTAAATTAAGTTTTTAAATACAGTATGTAATTATTTGTAACGGTATATTTCTTTTAAAGGGAAAATTTCTTAGCATTTTTATCTAATATATTGTGAATATTATGTGTTCATAAGCCTTTTTTTTTATTGTTTAAGTTATAAAAAATTCAAATATTTTTCTACGGTTTCTAGCTTCAATACCCATTTTCGATTTTGTTTTGTTTATTTATTCTTATTATTTTAAACTTAATTCTTTCAAAATAATTATCCTTAAAGCAAATAAAACGTATTCTCTTTATTTAATACTGGATATTTTCAATCTGTTCCACTCCATTTTTGAAGATGAAATAAGAAATTTGAATGGTAATTTTATGTGATAAAATACAATTAAAAGTTTTTTTGTTCGCATGATATATATTATTAATATTTTTTATTAGCAAAATTTATCGTGATTCAAACAAGTGTTATTTCATCATTTATTTGGGGGGGGGGGGGTGCATATATAGAGAGTGTAATAGTTTATTAAATGTTGGTGCATCTTAAAAATTGGTTTTAAACATCAATTTTGTCAGGAAATTTTGAAGTTCCTGGAAACATCAATAGAATTATCTAAAAAAATAATTTGCTATTTTTAATTTTTACTTTTAAAATGGTGAAATAAATAAATATTATGCTTTGTTGCATTTCTGAAATCTGAAATCTGGACACTTATAAAAAATATACTTAAAAATAACTTCAATTAATGGAAATATTATGTCTTTAATAATTATAATAATGATCAAAAAGACTTATCATACTCGTCTTACATCTCGAAACTTACTGCTATTTTTTTTAATTCTTTTTAATCAGTTTCTTATTGCTATTTTTTAAATTCTTTTTAATCAGTTTCTTATTGCTATTTTTAAATTCTTTTTAATCAGTTTCTTATCTTAATTCTTGTAGTGACATAAAACATGTCAGGTAAAAAAACTGCTTTAAATTATAATTTTTGACGAGCAACCATGGTTTGGTTTGGTTTTATTTTGTGTCGGCCGATTATCTATTCGAGGGATATAATCCCAGGGGGGGAGTGCCTTTCGTGGGGGTCTTTATAAGGTAACCTAACCCTTAGTTACGCAAGGCTCGAAGAAAACCACAAAAACTCCGAACTGTTAGGTCGACGGCCGCGATTGGGATCGAACTCAGCACATGCCGTTTACCAATTGAGAGGTCAGAACCTCTTGGCCACTGGTGGGGCACAAGCAGCCATGACTAATGTCAAATAAAAATTACAAATTGAAAGTCTTCTCTACAAACACCACTCCCACGATAACACACTACAACAATCTAACTTTCAACAGTTTTTTTTAGAACCTTATTTTTTCTTTGTAGCACATAAAATTTTATTTGGTGTAATTGATACCCTTTTAAAAAATCTTTCTAATCAATAAATCTCAATGACAATTTTTTTTTACAGTCTCTGTTACGGAATATACAACACCTCCCGAGGGAGATTTGGAATTTTATTCTTATTAATTAATTTTTTTAAAGTGAAATTTGTCTTGTAGTTATTCAAATGCTTTGCCCCCACCCCCAAATCACTTTTTTTTCTGAGCTTCAAATTTACCTTAATTGAACATTGGAAATATTTAAATTTATTACAATTCCTAAATTGTTATTATGCTTAGATTTTTTTATTCACCATTCTCTTATCAATTATAACATGAAAAGAGAAAAAACGAGATCTTAAAATATTTTTTTAAAAACAAAGTTGCTAAAAAAATATTTTTTTTCCTAAATTATATAAGTCATATTTTTACCTTGTAAATTTCAAAAAGACATATGCATATAAATTTTGCAAATTTTTGATTAGATTTAGAAAACACGAAGGTCAGGTCTAATATTCAAATTTAATAATATCATAATTAAGTATATTTTAATTTTTGCATTAATACAAAACCAACTAAAATTGTTACATCGAAACGTAACATATATAACTACAGATTTTCTCGAGTAAAATTTTTATTTCGCAGTAGTAGTAGTCCAATTCATCCATTAACTTTCTCTTTTCATATTCACCCGGAGCCCTCTCTACCAGATATTTAAATAGATAGTCAAGCAAGCGATAAATAGCCAAATACAGTAACCCTACTGCGGGAGCTCTCTCTATATTGAGACGCTAGTAGGGCAATACTTATCTGTTCTCATATGAGGCCCGTATCAATGAGAGGGTCAAACATTTATAATTTAATAACCATTGACGTTGAAATTTAATTCAAAGCTGCAAAATTTTCGATTTCCATTCTAATTTGTGTGCACAAATAAAAAGTTTTCAACTAAACTGTATTTTTAAAGATACATTAACAAGACTGCGTGGTATTGTGGAGTCAGAAAACACATGCACCGATTAGTATAAAAATAGAAAATTGCTCAAAAAATTCTACAATAATTATTACTACAGTGCTAAAAATGATAAATCATCAAACTTTTTACAAAAGTTTACATAAGCCCATGGAATTTTTGTGTTCATCTTGAATAAAATTGAAAAAAATATTTTAAAATTTAAAAATAATAATCTGAAATTGTATTTAATGTTCCGTAAAATCTTCAATAGCTTCTACAATACTATACACTTTTTAATGTTCATTTTCACCGTGTCAATTTCTGCGTGAAAAACCTACTCATATATATATATATATATATATATATATATATTAATTACAAATTTAAAATTTTTTCGCCAAAACTAACCTTTATATTACCTTAATTTTCTTATAATAATGTTCCGTACTTACTTCAAATTATTAAATTAAAATCTTGTTTCTAGATCTAATCTGTTAATCTGTATGCAGACGATATAAATTCTTAATTTGCCTTAAAAAACATTATTCCAGTATGCGTAAATTTAAAAAGATGGCTCTAAATTAAAAATATTCTTAATTAAAACTTTATTTCTTAATATTCCAAATAAAACTGATTTCTTCTATGTTTTTATCAACCCTTTTTAAGAAAATCTTATTAAATTTATTCCAAAACCACACCTTTAAAAAAATATCATTATTTTATTTTATCTATTTATTTATTTTTCCGCCGTCAACCTTTGATGTGTGCATTAATAAATTCATTTCTTTTCTTTTTCTTTTAAAATTAATCATTTATAAAAATCGTCTGCCTAAGAAATTATGAGTCGATTATAAATTGGTTAAATAATATTTTTTTTTTAAATAAATTTATCATCTGTGTAAAATAGTCTCGTATCTGGACAAGAATTCTGTTTACATAAAAGGATGATGGTTTGAGATTATAGAAAGTTCTAGAATTTTCTTTTTAGTTTTAAAAAGATGGAAGTCTCGAGATGAGAAGAAGAGAGAGATTCTGGAGTTCTTTCGTCGATGAGTACGGCTGGTTGAAGTAAATGATGGAATATTTTTTGGAAATTTCGGTAAAAGATCGTTTGCAAAAAGGAGTTTTTCCCTCTATAAAGACTACAGTTGAATAAATAAACTTACAGCCACCAATGAGTGATTTATTGGATATTCTACATTTATTTATTTTTTATTTTTTCCCTCGCTGGCCATGACTTCTGTGCAAAGAACGGGGACCCTGGCGATGATGTTTCTGGCTCCTAACATTTAAAATGTCACATATATATATACTATTTTTTGACGATTTTCAGATTTTACAAAAAACTTTTACTTGCAAAGAAAAAAAAAAGTGAAGTAATTGTTTTCGCTTTTATGTTTTTGTCGAAGACAAGTTTAACGATGGAGTAGAAATCCGATTAATACGGTTTCTCCGTTTTCGCAGAACCTTTATACTTTCTTCTATCTTCAATACAAGAAAGTATTGTAATCGAAATTTTTTTCAACTTCCGGTTTTCAACGGATTTACACGTTTTAGGGGGTCAGAGATTAAAAAAAAGCATGTTTTTACAAATTGTCTGTCTGTCCATGTGGTGTGTGTCTGTGTGTGTGTCCGTATGTCGCCATTCTAACATAAAAACTATGAAGATATCCGTAGAATTGATCCAATTTTTTCTGTGAATTTCTTTGGCTGAGGCAAGCAGATCCTCCTTCACTTTTGAAATATTCCGCTGGAATTAAGCGCCGCAATAGTGATTTTTGTGCCATTTTTAATATTGTATCGACTAAAAGTATAAGAAGTTATGCATCGAATTGAACCAAATTTTTTGTGTAAGTATCTGGTTATGTCTAGTTTGCCCTCCCTGAATTTGAAAAAAAAATGTGCCGAATGGGAGCATAGCGATTTTTGCGCCATTTTGAATATTATAGCGACTAAAAGTGTAGGAAGTTATGCATCGAATAGAGCCAAATTTTTGAGTACGTGTGCAGCTATGGCTACATGGTGATCCTTCAGTTAAAAATAATCTGCCGGTAGGGGGCTCTACAGTAGCGATTTTTGTACCATTTCCAATATTTTACCACAGAAAAGTTTATGAAGTTATGTATAGAATTGGAGGAATTTTTTTGTGTAAGTGTTTGGCTATGCTAAAATAGCAAATAAAGCCATTGTGCACACATGTTTAAAGATAGAAAACCAACGTTTATAAATGCACAAATAAAGTATGAGAAGGTAGCAAATAGCTATTTCGAATCTACATTCGAGATTCTTCATCAGTGCAAAACTCAGCGAGCTAAAAAATAGCAAAACTGAGCAAAGAGACAGAGAGACGCAGGCTTATATACCCGCTATGGGAACAATACCGCCTAAAGAAAAGCAACCAATGAGAAGAAATCAGGCAAAACAACTGGGTGGACAAGTAGCGACATCTGTCGGAGAACAAGCAAAACAAAAACTAAAAAGCGAGTGAAAAAAAAGTATTAAATTAAAGATTTCCAAATACTAGATAAGTCATTGACTAAGGAGCGAGAATTTTTTATGATGTGATAAGCTTCCCAAAAATCAAAATCAAGAATGGAAGGACATTTATGGATGATGGTGGCTGAAGAAAAGTTAAACTTATGTTGTGAAGACTAACAATGTTGAGCAATAGAGGAATGTTTAAGCTCTTGATTTTTGACATACCTTTTATGTTCCATTAAGCGAAATCTGAGAGCACGTTTAGTCTGACCAATATAAGTAAGACCACATTGGCAAGAAATTTGGTAAATACCCCAGTTATCTAAGCGACCAATGGGGTGCTTAAGTTTTGAAAAAGCAATTTTATTAACAGGAGAAAAAATAACATTGAAATCAAAACTTTTTAAAATTTTAGCAAGTTGCTGACTGATTTTGAAGAAAAAAGGCAAAACAACCAAAGCATTGGAGTTCGAATTAAAGTTTTTTCTTTCAGATTGGGTGGATTTTGTCAATTTTCTATGAATTGAATCTATAATATTAGGGGAATAACCACGATCAACAGCAATAGCTTTTAGATAATTAAGTTCATCACTGAGTAACTGAGGAGTTGAACAAATACTGGAAGCCCGGAAAACAAAAGTTTTAAAAGCCGCAACTTTCTGGTTAGGAGGATAAGAAGAATATCTGTGAGGTGGAAGGCTGACCGCAAAAGGTTTGCGAAAGACAGTAGTCTGAAAATTATCTTCATTGCGAATAACAAGAACATCTAGAAAAGAAAGGCAATTGTTCGATTCAGTTTCAAAAGTAAATTGAATGCAAGAATCAATAGAATTCATGACAGAGAGAATATAATTTATATCTGAATTCACTTCAACTAAAGCATAGATATCATCTACGTAACGAACATAGAACGGAAATTTTAAGACTTCAAACAATTTTATTTCAAAGTAATGCATGTACAAATCGCATAAAGTTGGACTAAGAGGATTACCCATAGCCAAACCATCAATCATACGGAAGAAATTCCCGTTAAATACAAAACTATTTTGAGATGAGCAAGCACGAGTTAGATGAATGAGCTCCTCGATTTTGAAAAAGGAAAAATGAAATTCACAGAGCCTTTTCTTGAGGCAATCTAAAGCACCTTCGACAGGAACATTAGTAAATAATGATTTAACATCAAAAGAAACCATAATGTGGCTTTGTGGCTTAAAACTGTGAAGTTTCTTAGCAAATTCAAAAGAATTCTTAACAGTGAAAGAATTACTGCTTGAGAGAGGAGAAAATATGGAAACAAGATATTTTGCAAGTTTATAAGAAGCCGTACCGATATACTAGAAACAATGGGTCTAAAAGGAATGTCAGGTTTATGGACCTTAGGTAAAGCATAAAACCTGGCACAGTGAGCAATTGAAGGAATAAGTGACCTCTTTAATTTAGCAGCAATAATATATGAAGACTTAATGGTAGATTTGATAGTAACAATTTCATTAAGGGTCTTTGTGGATATCCACATAGGGACCATCATCAATTGATTTATGGGATTTTTCTAAATATGAAGACTTGTCAAGAACAACAATCTGACCACCTTTGTCAGCCTTAGTTATGATCAAATTCGGATCAGAAAACATACTTTTAAGACAATGTTTAACTGAACTATTAAGATTTGGCTTATAAACATTCGAATTGAAATCAACAGTATTGGCAATGAGGTGCCTAATAGACTCTTTTTGAGAAGGAGAAATAGCGCTATGCTTAAAAGCTCTTTCAATAGGAGCAATCAGACGGGGTAACGAAGGAGGGGCAGAAACAGAGAAATTGTTGTTTAATTTTAGAGCATTTAGCTGATTATTACTTAAAGCGACACTAGAAAGATTGACAACAGCACTTTTGTTAACAGTAGGTAAATTTATAGAGTTGTTGGCAAAAGAATTATGAGAAAGCGTATTAAATTTCCTTTTTAGAACTGCGCAATGAATCGAAGAAGCTTTTAGGACTCTATTCCATGAAATTCTGTCTATAGAATCAAAATCAGGAAAAGAATTACCAAAAGAGATATGTAAGTAAAATAACTCGCGCTCTATATGAGCAATTTTCTGGCGAGTCTCTTGAATCGAAGCCCTTAAAAGAGCTAATTTAGATTGAAATAAGACCTTATCTATCCTACTTGAATTAAATAAATTACAACGTATTGAAATGAATCTAGGAAACACTTTTTTGCGTCTACAGTCACGTAGAAAATGTAAGTGCTCCAAAAGCCTATACTTTTTCAGCCGTAAATTACAAAATCTACGGCAGAAAAAGTATAGGTTTTTGGAGCACTTACATTTTCTACGTGACTGTAGATGCAAAAAAGTGTTTCCTAGATTCATTTTAAATGTAGATTCGAAATAGCTATTTGCTACCTTCTCATACTTTATTTGTGCATTTATAATCGTTGGTTTTCTATCTTTCAACATTTGTGCACAAAGGCTTTATTTGCTATTTTAATGTATTTGGCGTCAACGGGCCTTGATTCCACTATTGCTGTTTTTATTTTTCTTATCTTTGCTATGTCACAAATCATTAGATTTTGTGACATAACAAAACAATGGAATAACACGGTGTTGTACACACCGTGTTATTCCGTGCCGCGTTTTTCCAGATAGAATTTTAATTAACTATTAAAGACACAGAGAGCATGTTGAAAGATCCCCTCAATGCAAACTAGTCGCGAGTCCAATAATATTTATGCGATAATTCTAATTAAATTATTCTATTTATAACAATTTGAGGTTAATTAGGTTTATTTCGTCAGAAATAACACCTATTACGTTCTCCCTATGTTAGAATTTCTAAAAAATGTTTCCAGATCTAAGCCGACCATGACCCCTAGAACCAAAGCCATCCCCAGTCAAAAACTTTATCTATCTATCTATCTATCTATCTATATCAAATTTTTTATGGATACGATAACTTCCACAATTCTGCACAGATCCCTTCCAAACTCATACAAAAAATCAAGGAAATTAAATAATGCTCAAGTTCGTTAATGGACAGAATCGGACAAATGGGGTGGTAGTAAGGAAGAGTTTTGAGAAAACAGAAAAAAAACAACTATAATTTCATAATTATAGTACATATCGAATAAGTTTAAAGTTATTATTACTTCTAAAAAAATAAGCAAAAAATTATTCATGACAGATTCTTGATAAAAAAAAAAAAAAAATGGTCTCAGAGAGCAAAAAAATTGTGTTTTAAGGAGAAAAACTTCATATTTCTTCTATTCACAAAGCATCAAATCCAGTTAAATTTACTGTAAATTTTCTTAATATTATCTACAACTTTTACTTCGGCAAGTACTTCATAGAGCGAATACTTATAGGAAAAATAAATTAAAAACAAAAACAAAAACAAAAAGAAGGGGAAAGAAAAAAATCCATAACTTCGTCAATTCACAAGATATCAATTCTGCATGAATTTATTATAGGTCTTCTAAATATTATTTACAACTTTTATACTCACAAGTTTTAGATAGGACCAAATTTTACAGCGAAAACAAAATAAAAATACATAGCTGTTGAAGAAAGAATTATCGCATTAAGGATGTTCTAAAATCCAAACTACCTATTTTCCGACTCATTTAGAAAATTCATTTTTCATCGCAAACGCATCCAATTGCAATCTCTCTTGTTTAGAAATTATACAGGGTGTGTTTATAAAGTCCCGGACCCATTTTGATGTTTAATAACTCATAAAGTAATAAAGATAGATTGAAATTAATAACATAAATGGTTAGATAGACTCAAAAAGTTTCATGACCCTTGTCAATGAACTTCCATGTGTGCTTCCTTCATCGCACGGAGAATATCAAGTCGATAGTCAGTTGCACGCCAGGTAGTGGTATGCATGTCGGCATCCACAGAGGCTCTTGCGGTTGTAATTCTGGCTTTTAAGTCATCAGTGTTCGATACTTTCCTCCTGTAAACTGTCCTTTACAAATCTCCAAAGGAAAAAGTCCAGCGGCATTATATCAGGTGATCTGGATGTCCAAGGAATTGGACCTCCTTGCCCAATCCATCTTCCTGGAAAAAGGTCATTCAAAGAAGTACGAACGATGGTACCCTACTAAGGTGGTGCACCATCTTGTTACAAAAAGACATGTGGATGAAGGATCTTTTTGGTAATTTCTTCTGCAATTTCTTTGTGCTTGCACTATCGATTTTGTTTCTGTGAACCACCATAAAATCTGCACTTTCTCTTGCGGCGTATGCATTCTCCTTAATATCCGCTGAAATAAAACATCACATACAAAAGTAACATAGAACAAACACATCAAAAGTAAACATAACATTTCAATAGTTGCCAAAAAGAAAAGAGAGAAAAATGCAATTAATAAGCAGACGATATTTAGAAAAGCACATTTATTTAGACTGGAAAATGAAATTATCTGAAATTAACCACACGCGCAGACGATATTTACAAAAGTAAAGATATTCAAATCTGAAAAGGAAAATAAATGAGTTATTCCACCAATAAATGCCATAAGTTTGTTTATATCTTCATTATTTTATGAGTTATTAAACATCAAAACGAGTCCGGGACTTTATAAACGCCCTGTATAATGTGAAGTATTATAGGTCAATTTTTCAATAAAGATGAAATATATTTCAAAAATGGTGCCAAAGTGTGCATTTTGAACCGTATTTCCTGCAGTGATAGTCCTGGAAAGGGAAAATATGGTCGTATTGAAAAAATAATTGTTCCAAACTGCTTATTTTCTGACTCATTTATAAATTCATTTTTGATCTCAATCTCATCCAATTGGCAGATTCTCTTATTTATAAACTATATAATAACGAAAAAATAGATTTTTTTATGAAGATAGAATCTATTTTTTTTTTTTTTTTTTTAAATACTGTGAACACAATATGACACGTACTACAGTATATGGATACAAACGCTCATTTTTTTTTTTTACTTCATTTTGGGAACAACAGATTTTGAGATTATTCTATCAACGATTACTTTCAGAATCTTCAAGCTACGTTTTTGAGACTTTCACAAAAAATGCTCAATATATTTATCTAACACAATATCCAAATTAAATTTTGATAGCGTTCACGCATGCACAATAAAATATTATTCAGTAAACCTGCTCATTTTTCATACAATTTTTATTATTATTTTAATTCTAATTACAGGGTATTATGTACAAAGTTGTTTTTCATAATTACGAAAAAAAAAAAAAAACAACATTTTTTTATATTAAGAACTATGCAAATTACAAGTAAATAACGTAGCAAAATTCGGGACTTATTTTATAAAATCCATATTTTCTCAACGAGTATACATGCTATGCTCACAAAAAGGAACACAGCATTTTACAGTACGCCATTTCAGCATAATCTACTGTTTGAACGCATTTGCTACATTAGTTTTAAAAGGGTTAGCCAAGATATGTTCGTATTTTTCAATTTGTTGGCTGTTCCCTACGGAGTTTCGGGAAAAATTCTTCCGAGTAATATATTACCAGTACTATTATGCTTGCACACCTGGAGTTTCAGGAAAAATACCTCTTGTATTTTTCCAGATATTTAGCAAAATATGTAAAATCGCAAGTGGCCGGTCACCTTTGGCCCTATAGTGTAAATATGATGCTGTAAAATGATGTTGATATTTATAGGTAAAATGGTTTAAAATTAAAAATTATCAAATATTTAGAAATTAGAACTTATGAAATTCTTAGGATGTCAAGAGACACCTCATGGTAGAAATAGGTGAAATAAGTATACTATTTGTAGGTCAGACTAGGCACATGTAAACAGTTCACATATATATAGCTTTTTCTCTTAACATGAATAATTTCTATTAACAAAAACTACTCAATACAGTAAACAAAACTATATTTCATGCATGGTATTTTTTTTTAATTACCTGTATAGTTTTTCCTAGATTTTAATTCAAAATTCAATTATAAATTTAGAAAATGCTCACATGGGCCCCATCAGCTGGGTAGTTGTGAACGCAAGGAAAAAAAATTCTTTTACATGCATTTTATTTTGTTATCCATTTGTCAAATATTACTTGTTGAATTTACCATAAAGAAATATATATATTTATATTTTTCTAGTTTCTGGGCTATATGTGTAAGGAAAAGATTATAAAGTGAAAATAAGTAGGTTTGGGGGAAGAGGCTTAGATATTTCATTAAATACTGTTGCAATAAAATAAAAAAGAAATTAAAAAAAGAAATTAAAACTTTTAAAATATGCTTAGGAGTTTTTATTTGGAAGGTATTTTAGAGAGGGGTCATTTAGATACTGCTCATAAGAAATCTGCCCAAATACCAAAGATTCTGACCCCCGTATATGCCTTATTTACATGTAAATATATATATACCGAATGTCCCAAAAATGACTGATGGATTTTAAAATTCAAAAACTTGAAAACGGTGACAGCTATTTAAAAAATTTTTGCAGGAGGGTTATGTATAATGTCAGGAGTTTTTTTTACCGTAATTTTTTATTTTAGTTCGAATTTCAAACAATAGGTGGCCCTGACGGCGATTGAAGGCCAGGTGATCAGTGCTGGGTGAGGCGTCGACCTGGCCTTCAATCGCCGTCAGCGCCACCTATTGTTTGAAATTCGAACTAAAATAATAAGTTACGGTAAAAAAAACTCCTGACATTATACCTCCTGCAAAAAATTTTTAAATAGCTGTCACCGTTTGCAAGTTATTGAATTTTAAAATCCATCAGTCATTTTTGGGACATTCGGTATATATAATATAGTTTATCCTGACTGATTGGTAACCAGGCACAGCCTAAACGACTAAACGTAGAAACATGCAAATTGAAGAAAATGTATTTCTTATGATGCAAGCGTGCACGAAGATGGAACTTTTGAAAATTCTCCCTCTAAGGGGGGGGGGGGGAAGCAAACGGTGATCGAAAATTCTGGAACATCTTCCTATATCTCAGCAGCCGTTTAAGGTAGCAGCATTCTAAAAAATAAAGCTACTAAAAAATAATTAAACACGTATTTCAACGATTTTAGAAACTGTCCCATGAGGGGGTTAAAAGGGGGGATAGAAAAATTTAGAGCATTTGGCACATCTCAGTGGTCGTTTTAAGTAGAAGCGTGAAACGGCAGAAAATAAATCTATTAATAATTAAAGGTGCGTTACAGCGGTTTTAAAATTTCTACCCCCGATGGAATTAAAGTGGGGATAAAAAATTCCAAACATTTTTTTTTGGACCTGTTATACGACGTATCATCTAAAAGCCCTCGAATCACTCTTTCATATTATGAACTTTTCTTCCCGCACACCCAATTCCCCTCCACTCCCTTGGCGGGCAGTTTAGATTTTTAAAAATTATAGCTTTTTATCATTATAGATCGGATTTTTTACGCGACCCCCTGATAAATATTAGTTATAATATTTGAAAAATTCAAAGAGAGGGTGAAGGTTTTACACCAGGAAGACGTGATAAATGGAACTCTGAATATTGGGAGGGGGGTAATTTTCTAGATTTTCTCTACACCCCTCATGTGATATATCATTTTAAAGCTTTCTGACCATTATTTCAAATTATATACCTCCGGCGCCTCTGTGCTATTTCGTCATATCTCAGTAGCGGGGTTTAGTTAGTAGCTGGCAATTGAAGATAACACACCTACAAAAAATAGTTAAACATAGGTACTTCGGTCATTTTAGAACTATTTTGTCTATTATGTCGTCAACATCGACTTTGAACAGGATACTGTAAGGTTATATAAATAAGACAACAAGTATGGATGCTTGATTAGATATTATTATTATTTTTAAATCTTTACAAGATGGCCCTCGTTTGATTCATAATTCCTTTAGAGAAACCGACCAGCGTAGCGGGCGAAGACTGCTATACATTTATAAAGAAGAGATTTTTAATGATTGAAAAAAATCTCGAATATGTCACACCTACCCATACTTTACTTTAGCTTTTGAAAGAAGCTTGGGGTTGCAATAGAGATTTTAGGGTAGTTCATCAATTTAAAAAAACTACTTTCTTTAAATATTACTGACATCTGTATCCAATCAGAGCATCATAAACATAAGTGTTTTAGATATGGAATCAAGCCATCATTGCAAAATTTCGTCAAATGAAGTAGAAAATTTTGTAGCATTGTTTAAGGAAATGCATTTGTATTAACAATGCATGGAAAATATTGTTGTAAACCGTTTAATAAAATAATGCGTAACTCTTATTACTTTTTTAAAACATAAAATTTATTTCAATTGCAATTGAATATAAAATATCTCGTTGTTCTTTATGTACTTGCGGAAAAATGTGTTTGTGGAAGTTTCAATACAAAACCAATTTTGAATTAAGAAAATATTTTCTATTTCGGGAAAATTATATATATTGGGACTGACATTATTTCTCATGAAGTTAACACAAAAGAACAGAATCACAAAATGATTACTAAGGCACTTATGAACTGTTCATATCTGCTCCAACAAGTCTGTTTACAAGTGCGTCCCTGGTTTGTAGAATTAAATTGTTAAATCATTAACATTTCTCAAGTTTAGAAGAAAAACTTCATCAGAAATATTTATTAGTACTCGTAATATATGTTAAAATACTCAAATTCAAATAAATGAATAAAAAAATAAAGGTATTCGTTTATCAACTTGGAACTAAGAATTTACTTTACAGATCTATAAACAGTTATTTGGTTACAGAGGATAGACAAAATGTCAAAGAGCTTCAGAAAACATACTATGCGTCTACAGGTACTATCATCTTTAGTATTATTTTTCAAATTAAAAAAACTTATAATAACTATTGAAAAATTGGGATGTTCACTTCAGCCTCATGTCTAGAGATGTAAATTTCCCGGAAAAATATAAGTGGCGGAAAAAAACTGGTTTTTTACCGGTTTTTTCGGAAAAAAAACGGAAAAATTGGAAAAATTGATTTTGCATGACTGTTTCTCCCAAATAAATTATATTTTCTTAGAGAATATTAAATAATAAACATTTTTTCCCATTTATATGTATTAAATGAAAATTATTTTCACTTTATATTACAAAATAAAAAGAAAGTAGCAAAGCCTGCTTTTAAAAGTTTAGTTTTTTTTCCCATAGCCTAAGAATTTTTATTAAACGCTATTGTTTGTTATATCATATCTCTGTTGAAATGATTTTTCAGTTACATGTTTAACTACCAATTAACCTAATGTAAAAACCTGAACCCAATATGTCTGCAGTTTGGAATGAAACAAATTATGCATTCCATTTACATAAGTATAGTTTTTAAGTAAATGATACTAGTTTAAAGAAATTATTGCAGTTTTGTCATTATTATGAATATCAGTATTCAAAAATTACATTGTTTGTTTAAAAAATGTATATTTTTACATTACTTTTTTTTCTTAGAATTATAATTTTATTTCCTTTAAAAAATATGTTTAGTTTTGGTATAGCTTTCCAATCTCAACTCAAAAAAGTTTTGATTTAATTTTATAATCTAAATTCAAACAAAACTAAGTTTTACTTTGGCTTACTCAGGTCTGCAACTAAAAAATAGCATAGGATTTATTGACTGTTAGAATTTTACTCACTGAAACCAGAAAAATATTTTTTTTTTAAAGTTTAATTAAATGTAATTTTTTTCTTTTTACCCTGAAATCTGTTATTCTATTCTTGAGTAAGAAACCATATTCAACAATGTTTTTACATGGTAATTTTATATTTCTAAGAGTGGAACTCAAAAGTTATGAAAACAGAACACTACAAATAGAAAATGCTCACTATTTGAGGAATTAACAAAAGCAGTTACAGACAGAGATAAACTTCTACTGTGCTTTAGAAAACTACAAAAATTCAAAGTTTAATCAAGAGGGAAAGTATAATTTGGAACATAGTTACTTTTAATAAAATATGTTTTTTTTTTCTTTTTTCATCGCAGTTGTACTTTTCTGATGCAAACTGCCCATGTTTTTGCAACATTACTGTACATTATGGAGGTAAAATGGAGGTCAATTTTAGATTCAACACCTTGAAAAAACATTCAATTAATCAGCTATAACGAAATCTTGAAAAATGCAACATAGTAGTGCCACCTATAAGGCAATTTACACCAAAAACTAATCAACATTAATATATTGAGAAACTGTCTGAAGCTGTAGTTTGATTTTTAAAAAAAATCGTCCTTGAGTTAAAGCTGTTGCGATAATCATGAATAATGTAGCATAGCAGTGTCATCTGTTGAGCAATTCACACCAAAAAGTAATGAGCACGAAGTTATGTCAAAGATTAACTTAATCTGAAATTTTATAAAAATACATACATTAGTTTGAGATAGAACTATTATGGAAATTATGAATAATGCAGCATAACAGCGCCATCGGTTTGGCGATATACGCTAACTAAACATCTCAAGTTTATATCTTAGTGTAGCTGAATCTAAAGTTTTGTGAAATTATGTGCATCAGTTCTTGAGATAGAATGCCCATAAAATTTGTCACATACAGACTCACAGAGTGACAGATATTTTCCGAAAACCATCAAACCGTGTTCAGGACCTTTTAAAATGTTTAAATACACCAAAAACTGGAAGTCACATTGTTCACGAATTCAATACTTACTTCTTGAAAAGATAGATTAAAGTAATAAATGCATACTTCAAAATTTTATGTTGAATTTTTTATTTTATCATTTCCATTAATTGGCATATTATTGCAATAATTTTACACATGAATTAATTTTTAAAAAGAGAAGTTGCATTTAATTACATATCTAGATTTTTTTCATGTAATCAAGTTTTTGTGAAATTGTGATCTTTTTGTATATATTTGTACAAAATATATTCAGAATTTTTGAATAAGAAATTATTACTATATTTAGGTTCCTATTTAGACATTTTAATAAGGTTATTTACATACATATGTGCAACTTAATAAGATTCAGCTGCTGTATGGCATGAGATTTTTTTTTCTTCAATCACTGCACTTGCAAAAGATTCAATTTGTTGATTAAACTTTTTCTGAAATGTCTATTTTCAAGAGAAGTTTTGTAAAGGGTCTTGTGTTTCAAACAAGAAAAAAATGTGAAGGATCCTTTCAAATCTTCTCAAACAGATTTCTGCTCAGAGATGAGATTACCCAAATTAAAATTTTCATGTGAGACACTCAACATAAAAATAAATAAAATAAAAAGTATGAAAATGTAGCTATTACAAAATTTTCACTATATTATTTCATAAATGAAATTTCAATTTTTCTAGTTCGGAAAAATTAAAAAATAAGCCTTCCGAAAAAAAACCGAAAAAAAAACGGTTTTTTTCCCAATTTTTCCGGTTTTTTTCCGAGCATTCCCATCTCTACTCATGTCCACATCAGCTCAAGTCTACCTTACATTCTTAGATCTAGGATCGCTGAATTAATTTAATAACAATTGAATGGAAAGTCATAAAATTAATTGTGGAGAAATTATTAAACTGAGATTAATTTTAAGTTAAAATCTAAAGGGTGTCTTTTGATATCTCTTGATAGAAATAGTGTTAAATATTTTGACAGGTTTTATGGGATTAAACATAAATTAAATTGCGTATCATTCATGAAACAATGTTTATTTAAGGGGTCCAAAAACATTTATTTTTTTATTTATTGAGTTAGAATTTTAAGGGGTTATTTTGTGTGTGAGCTTGTTGACCTTTAATTTGTAAACAAAATCACATCCTAAAATTTCCCATAAAATGAAAAAAAAAACTTTTATTATTATTATATTAAATGAAGTATTTCAAATTGTTATAAGTCGAAATCTTATTTGTCCAAATTCAATTTATTTTTTGTTTGATTAAAGAAAAAAATATGAATTTCAATGTTAGCATTTTTAAAAATATTAATTTAAATAAACTTTAAAAGTTTAAAAGAATAACTCAAAAAATATGTATAACTTAGTTTTTAAAAATCATAATATCAGAATTCTTTTCTTTTTTTTTTCAAATTTGTCGAAACAAAATTAATGTAAAATAATCGAAAAAGACATTATCTAAGTCATTTATTTTTAACCATTCTCGACCTATAACAGTTTAAAGAAGAGGAGTAGTGATAAAACCCATCAAGCAGAAAATCTATTTAAAGATTGTTTCATAATAGAGTGTTTAAATGTCTTTTAAGCTTTTATGTGAATAACTCCATTCCATAGCTTAAACTTTTGACTGACTTTAACTTTTGTCACTTCCACCATATTTCTATACTGTTTAAATGTCTTAGTTGATTCAAAATAGGCTTTTTCTAATATATTGATGTGGAGTTTTTTCATAAGTTTTGCTCTCTCAATTTCACATTTCTTTAGTCCTGGACGGTTACAGGATCAAATACAGGACCTATTCTTAGTCCGGAGTTTATTTACATTTACGACACTTACCGTAGCCTGTCTTACTCTTTTCGGTTTCGTACCTGGCCTTTTTTTTTAGATGCGATTTTAGCACAATTATGTAAATACTTACTGCCTATAGTTGTCGTTCAGTCTGTCCATCTGTTTCTCCGTCCGTCGGCCTGTGCGTCCGTCCGTCTGTCCGAATATAACAACGAAAAAACTACCCAACCTAATCGTTTGAAATTTAAAATGCATAATTATTGCATAATTTTGTCCAGTCACTTTAAATTTTATGAAAATCGGATGCATACATCAATTACAGGGACAATAAAAAGGGTTCCGTTACATAACGGTCAATGGGGAAAAAGTTTCAAATGCATTTTAATAGTTTGAAATTAAAAATATATAATTATTACATAATTTTGTGGAGTCATTTCAAATTTTATAAAAATCGGATACATAGATCAATTACAGGGACAATCAATAGCATTCCGTTACATCATGGTCAATGGGGTAAAAAGCTTCAAATGCATTTTAATGATGTTACACTCATTCGAACATAATACAATTCACATGAACCTATGAAGTATACATATACTAAAATATACATTCTGTACAATCTGTGATGCAAAGAATATTTATTATTAAATTACAGGGCCGCACAAAAGTATTCCACACTACATAATGCTATACGGGGAAACATTGTTTGGGGTGTGTTTTAATTATATTAAACTATTTCATATTTTATGAATATGATATACGTTTCTAAGGTATAATAAAAGTTAAATCCTGTATATTTACCGGAACAAAAAAAAAAAAAAAAAAATTTCGACCACTATACTGTATCCGAAATACTGTCTACTTTAATAGCAAAAGATCTGAATATTTTTAAAACTTCTTTATCGTACGAACGCACCACATTTCTTACGCTTCACGTGCAATTTCCAACTTGTTTTCTCAAGTTTCGAGCCGAGCCGTAGCTACGTTACTCTTCCTGTGCCGAGATGAGCTCTGATCTTAATTTTTTTTTTTTTTTTTTTTTTCTGAAGAATCGAGTCGAACATAAACGTATTTTTTTCATAATGACCCCGGACGCGGATCGTGAATGTTCTTGAAAAGTAATATAACATACAATATCCAAACTCTATATGATAAGCAGGGATGTTCATGGCATTTCCCCCCACCCCCACCCTGCGCATTGATGGCGTTTAACCACACATTAAGGAATATCTCGATTTTTAGCTATATTTTTCATTAGTATCACACATGTTGCTTTTAAAGCTACGTGTTTAGATTAAATAACTATTTAACCAAAATAAAAGAAGAGAAATTATGAGTTAGGTACAGAAATTGCACATTTTCTATCACTTTTTGCAAAAATAGATAAGTAAAACAGCTCTTTTACTAAGTAATTTTAATTTTGAATTTACATACTCAAAGAACTGTAATTTTGTTAAGGTGTATGAACGCCATAAATTTACGATTAGCAATATAGCCACGTACTAGCACTTGATAAATTAAATTCAGGTTTAAGAAATATTACCTGCTTCGTAAATTTTATTACATTATAATGATTTTGTTAGCCATATTAAAATTTCTTGGATGTAGATAAAATTTAATATTATGATAAATTAAATTCATATAAAAATCATTTGTGATGTTTAAAGAGTTTTTTAAAGTAATATGTAAAATTTCGTTTAAAAATCTTCATGTGTTTTACCTCAAAAAATGGAATGTAGTTAGTTTATAAATTAAGGAAGGAAAATCAATATTATATAAAGCGTTAGTATAATATTGCGTAAAATATTATACGAGAAAGTATTTCAGTCTATTTCCTTGAAGGTAGAGCAAGAAAACCATCTTAATTCTTGTAATGATCGAAATATATTTTACAAAAAAAGGCCGCAAGTATACGGATATAAAGGTAAACTGAACACTTAACCTCTTCAGACCTGATGTATCTTATAGGATACACAACTTTACAATTTTTTTACGTATATAAATGATATAAAAAAGATTAATTGTGTGAATGGAGCCTAACAGGCAGCAAAACTAAACAAAGTAGTAATTTGTTTCTTATAGTTCTTTTTAAAGTGAGCTATGTGTTATATAAAAATTATTAGTAGCAGAAATGTACGAAATGTACAAAAACGAAAATATAAATAATTTTACTGTGCGTCAAGATACCATTTGTAAAGATCATTAGTAATAAAAAAATGTTAAATACACTGCTCAAAACAATTAAAGGATATTTGAAGTTTTATATAAAATAAAGATATAAACGAAATTTTTTTTGCCGAAAATAGAAGAAGAGAATCACAAATGCAATTTTTTCTGGTTTTCAAACTGTGGAGTATGCAAATTTTGAGTTCGACGTCAAAAACGTCGCTTCAGCGGCAGCGAATGAAAATTGACTTTCAACTGGATAAAAGAGAATGAAGACAAGGATGATCGGCATTCAGTGATTTGTTTCGATGAATACGATGTCTCAGCGAAGTCATTTGACAGATTTAGAAGCTTGGAGAATTGTTGGTAGGTTAGAAGGGGGCCAAACTCAAGCCGAAGTAGCGCAAGCCATTGGAGTGTCACAAAGTGTCATTTCCAGGATCTGGAACCGTTTTTTGGAGAGTGGATGTGCAGGCCGAAGACCAGGGCAAGGTCGTAGACGGGCAACAACGCCCAATGAAGATCGGTATTTAGCGTTAACAGCTCGGAGACACCGAAACATGAACGCTACTCTTCTCCAACAACACCTTCGCTCGGCTACAAACACCACGATTTCAACTCAGACTGTCCGAAACCGGCTCCATGCTGTAGGTCTGTATGCTCGCCGACCGATGGTATGTGTTAGATTAACATCAAGGCATCGTCGCGACCGCAGGGAGTGGGCAACCGAGCATGTCAGCTGGAGGAGAAATGAATGGAGCAATATTCTGTTTTCTGACGAGTCCCGTTTTTCTGTGCATCCGGATAATAGGCGTATTTTCATCTGGAGGGACCGTGGCAGTAGGAATAATCCTGCGTTCGTGCGCGAAAGTGTCAGATTTGGCGGTGGAGGAGTGTTGGTGTATGGTGGCATCTCCATTGACGGGCGCACTGACCTCTACATCATTCGAGATGGAGCTCTGACTGGTCGTCGATATAGGGATGAGATCCTCAGACCTATTGTAGTCCCTTACGCTGCAGCAATCGGAGATAACTTCATTTTAATGGACGAAAACTGCAGGCCACATCGTGCAAACCTGGTGGAGGATTTCCTTTTCGAGGAAGGAATCGTTCGAATGGAATGGCCAGCGAGTTCTCCAGACATGAATCCAATCGAGCACGTTTTGGACGCTCTAGGAAGATGAGTTTCTGGCCGCCAACAACCCCCACAAACTCTCCAAGAACTGGAAAGATCTCTTCTGGAAGAGTGGGGGAGAATACCCCAACTCGTTATTAATAGCCTCATTGAATCCATGCCTGAAAGGTGTTCAACGTTGCTGGCCGCCCGTGAAAACCATACCCCCTACTGAAAATGATTTTCTTTGAAGAAAACACCTTTTCTTATTCTTTTTTTCTCATATGCACAAATTGTGTTTTTTTCCTTTTGTACACAAATGCGCAATAAATTGCATTTTTTTCTGCCAAACATGTGTAATTTATTCTCATATAACCTACTATGTCTGTCGACCATGTATCAATCAGCTAAAAAGTTTGCCAGATACAAAATCCACCTAAAACTGCAATATCCTTTAATTGTTTTGAGCAGTGTATATACATATTTTACGTTTATTAATGACTTTACAATGCAAAAATAAAATAAAATAAAAAATCATACGAAGTCAAAAAAAAATATACTTTTATATCACTATGTATCATCAAAAATAGATTTTAATTTTTTTCACTGTTTAATCTTTCTTAGTCATCAGTTTTTTAATATAAATCCATAACTGAAATTTTAAAAAAGTACATAAATAAACCCTGGGGTCTGAAGAGCTTAAGAGATTTACGCCTTTTTACATCAAATTCTGTATTAAATAAAAAAAAAAAAAAAAAAATGACAACAGGTTGTGAGCACTTCTACTATACAAATTTTGAATTTATTTGTTTTCTTTAGTTAAAAACAGTAAAATATTATTAATTCTGCGAATGAATAAGGCGAAATATAGCAAATTATGCTAATTTTAAAAGCATATACGTAGTTTATAACGAGTTGTCTGGTGCAGTTTTCTATTATCCTAATACTAATGTTCATTTCTAATGAATAAAATTTCGATGCATAAAAAATTATGCAATTTGTAGAAATCAGTTACGTTACGTTTTAGTTCTCAAGTACTGTAAGCAAGTAATGTTAGTATGTGTCTAAGCATTTACCACATGATTTAATTGACGTTTTAGGAATTTAGTAATAATAATAATAATAATAAATATTTGAATAAAGCCAAAAGCCATGCTTTGTTTGGATTCGCGAAGCATCTAATGAACAAATCCATCAGATAATTATTTGAAAGTAATAATATATTTTTTTATGTTATTTCGTAGTACTCCATTATCCCGTCGACTAAAAAGGTATCGCCAAACTAAAAAATTAAATGCCAGTGATGATGATAAAAAAATGTCACATTCACGTAACATTAAACTCGCATCACGTGTTCGTTACGCCATCAAGTAATTTTTAATATGAATTTTTATTTGTATTCTTATTAGTGTTTTATTAATTGTTGTTTCGTTATTATTAAATTAAAATTTACGCCAATTTGTTTAAAAAGGCCAATAGTTTGGCGATTTGTAAATTTGGCGAAATTTGCTGACGGGATAACCAATTAGCACCTACTATTTTTGCATCTTGTTTAAGCAAAAGTTATTTTAGGTTTTGGTACATTCTGATTTTAGAAATGTAAATTCAGCCAAGTAACTAAGAATTTCCTTGGATTTTTTTATTTATGATACAAGATTGGTATAAATGCATATCTTTTCAACGCAAAATTTGACATTTGTTTTTTCTACTTTTCAACTAAAAGTTCTTTTTAAAGATTTTTTAACCGACTTCAAAGAGGAGGTTATGATTTCGACCTGTATGTATTTGTTGTTCACGCATAACTTTTGTCAATATGATCCGATTTTGATAATTCTTTTTTTGTAGCGTATGGGGCCCATGTGGTCCCATTTGAATTTTATAGAAATCTGATAATTAGAACTTAAAAAAAAATAAAAATTTTAATATTTAGATTCTTTATAAAGCAATCGACCAATTAGAAGCGTTCATTTTTCATACTTGCATGTTATGCTTACACAGACACACGATCTTTTTAAAGTGTGAAAATCTAACTGGAGAAGGGCCGGGATTCACATAAATTTTTTCGCTGTTTGCGAGACGAGATTGATTAATAAGAAAATTTACACTGTTAAAAGTTCGAGACTTGCTCATATAGAAAATGATTACTTCAACGTATTATAGAGGATTCTCATTGGTCAAAATAGGGTATGCTATAAAAGGGATGGAGTGACGATGCAGCAAAAGTTTAAAATTCTTAGCAGACAACTTAAAACAGTGAAAATTTTGCAAAAATTGAGGCTTCTGTTTGGTTAATGTGGTTTCGCTAACAGCGCAAATTCTACCTGGATTCCGGCCAAGTTATTTTATCCACCAAACCAGAAGTATAGCATCTAGACTATATAGAGTGTAAAAAATTTTACCCTTTTGCTGCATCGTGATTCCACCGGTTTGATAGAAAACGATTACTTCACCCTATTATGGAGCATTCTCATGGGTCAAAAGAGAGATATTCTATAAAAGCGGGGGAGTGACGATGCAGCAAAAGGGTAAAATTTTTTACAGTGTAGTGTGGAAATCGGCTATCTTAGGAATACTTAAAAAAGCTCTCAAATGTTTTAAACCCTTAAATGTGCAACAACGTTGAAGAAATCTAAAGATAGCAGCGAAACTTCAGAACATTTTCTAAAATTGCAAGAATTATTGCTAGTTTATACATTGTAATACAAACATCCCGCAGATGTCGCTGTGATCGACACTTTGGAATTCAGTAGCATCGTTACACATATAAAGGATACGAATTTTTAGCACTATTTGGATATCAGATTTCTACACCACGTACACTGTAAAAAATATTACTACTTTGGTGCATCGTTACTCCACCGCTTTTATAGAAAACGACTACTTCAGGCTATCACGGAGCATTCTCATTGGCCAAAAGAGTGATATTCTATAAAAGCGGGGGAGTGACGATGCAGCAAAATAGTCATATTTTTTTACAGTGAATTCTCGTATGCACCAAAATGGAGGGCCTGCATCGATGCTTACCGACATCGAAAATACGTGTCAAAAGCTGAAAATCCACTTTTAAAGTACCTTTATATGTCAGAGCACAAATGCCTGTTTGTCAGGGTGCCTTTTATGCCGAATGCACAAATTAAGTTAAATTGCTATGTGTATCAATACTGTCTTGACGTTCAGATTCAGTTGTCGAGTTAAATATCAGATATCAGAATGCTTTCAGATTTTCTTCTGGCAGAATTCTTCGATATCAAAATGTTATCATACGGGGATATTTGAAAAGTTGAGACGAATCTAGACAAAATAAAATGGGGAAACATATTGATGAACTTGTCATCAAAGTGAAGCTAGTTAACTTTTTGCACTCGGGGCCTCCGACGCCTAGGGATCAAGACACCACGCACTAATCGCTTTCGAGCGTAGGAGGTTGTGGGTTCAAATCCCACTGGTCCCATTCCACCACCACTCCCGGCTGTATTTCCTTCGTATTATAAAAATTTCCTTGCGCTTTTTCGTTCCTGTATATTGAGGATTACATATAAGTAGGGTTTCGTGTCGAGCACACAAATCAGATGTACGTGAGTGTATTGTTCTTGCATTCGTATAATCGTTCTTGTTCAGAAGACTATTGCCAAATTTCGGAATAGAAAATTTCTACATTTTGTGTATTTTGGAAAACTGCGTCTGTCGATACCCATTTCTGAGGTCCGTAAAAATCGATGTGGACCTTGAAGTTTGTAACAACTTTTCGAAGAGTGAAATCTTACCTAAACAAGATACCATATCCGAAAAACCTAAAGATCCACAACGATACTAACCGTGATTGTAAGTTACTTTCGAATAGATGAAAATGAAATAGGAAATTGACCAGAAAATTGAATATTTCAAAACCCAGCAAAGTACATCAATTAGTCAATGCATTGCAAAGAGACATCATATGTTAGTATACAAAACTGAGTATTACAGTATGAATAACTAAAAAGTATTAAAAAAACAAGCTTTTTTCAAAAAAATATCAACCGACTTCAAAAAAGCGCTTAAAAGTATTAAATAATTCTTTAAAATTCTCTTATTACAAAACGTTATCCAAAAATCAGTCATCGGATATCAGGTACTGGCATAAAAACCGTTAAATTTAATTTATATAATTTAATATCCACCAAACATGGATTTTAGAGATAATATTTTCTACAAGAGATGAATTTGCATATTTATGATTTAATTTATGAATATATACATATAAAAAGTAATGAATTACTTTTTGAAGTTGGTGCCAAACTATCTTAAATATAATGAGAATTGTCAATATATTGTGAATAGTACCAAAAAATAAAATGGTGATGATCATTATCGACTGCAATTGTTTGGCACCAACTTCAAAAAGTAATTCATTACTTTTTATATGTATATATTCATAAATTAAATCATAAATATGCAAATTCATCTCTTGTAAAAAATATTATCTCTAAAATCCATGTTTGGTGGATATTAAATTATATAAATTAAATTTAACGGTTTTTATGCCAGTACCTGATATCCGATGACTGATTTTTGGATATCGTTTGTCATAAGAGAATTTTAAAGAATTATTTAATGCTTTTAAGCGCTTTTTTGAAGTCGGTTGATATTTTTTTGAAAAAAGCTTATTTTATTACATTTTTCATCTTGTCTTCTAACAAAAATAGGTACTACTTATAGATTATCCCGTCGAGTAATTTCGTCAGATAATACAAATCGCCAAATTATCAGTCAAATTGTACAAACTGACGCATTTTTTAAATAAATAACGAAAAAAACAAATAAATTAGTGAAACATTAATACAAATACAAATGAAAAGTCGAATTAAAAATCACTTGATGACAAACAAACACGTGTATTGTGTTTAATGTCAAGTAATGTGACATTTACAATAATTCATTAATGGCATTTAATCCTGAAATTTGGCTTTAGATTTTTGGTCGATCGGATAACTAAGTAGTACCCAAAAATGTGCTTTGGTATAGTATCTACGGAATGAGGTAATGAAGTACAAAATTTTGTAATATATTGATGAAAATTAATAATTTGCCCACTGTATTCAAATTGACCACTTTTAATGCGATAAACAGTAATAACTGGATAAGCTGGGCAATTAATTTCTCCTCAACGAAAGTTAAGCTCTTCAATATTTAGGGATGTAGACCAGGATCCATAGTATTAGCAACAGAAAAAATATTTAGTTCATTATTTACTATACATTTATGGAAAGTTTTACAAGATCCATCAGATTGAATATGCATGCCAAACCAACGACGATGACAAATTTTACAAAAATATAATTTTAAATTTTTTGTGCATCTTCGAAATTTAAAGCATTTTTCCGAGCACATGCATTCTCTGTCAGAAGAGATTCGTCATGTCGTCGTTTTGGTGCACATATCATATACGCATCAAATTGGCGCTATTTTTTTTTCAGACGCCAATATCATACGCACCGGGGTACTTTAACGCTACAAAGTGTCATTATTTTGCTTGACATAGTAACTCTAATGTTGTTTATTTACTTTTACTTTCTTTTTTAAAATTATATTAAATTGTCTAGTTCTAATGATATTTATTAAACTTTTGGCACAAATGTCATATACGCACCACATTAGTGATTTATTTTCTAACGCCAATTTGGCGAAAACTTCGTTTTCAAATACCAGTTACATATTTTTTAATTATTTTGTATTATTTAAAAAAAAAAGAAATAATAAGAAATAAAAAATTTTTAGTTAGTAATTATAAAGCAAAACAGTTTATATCATTTTAAAAAAGAAATTAAATAAACAGTTTATTTTAACAAACGGATTAATTGCGGGGTTACAATGTGAGGCATAAATTCACCCTTTTTTTGCAATTGGGACAATGTGGTGCGTATACGACATCTGTGTCAAACTTTTTAAACTTTATTGTTATTCCCTTTTAAAAAATATGTATGGTAACTGGTATTCGAAAACGAGGTTTTTGCCAAATTGGCGTCCGAAAAAATTGCGCCAATGTGATATGTATATGGCATCTGTGTCGTCGTTTTGTGCTGATATTTAGCCTCTTGCCTTAACGCTATATCATATTCGTATACTTTTCAATTAGTAAGAGCGTATGTTTCTTGACATTTTTTTATAATAGAACTAATATTTTTCATAAATTGTTTATAAACGGCAAACTATTTAAAAATAATGCTACATATGCCATTATAATAACATGTATGTTTCATTTGGTTCAATTTTTAACCTTCGAATTCAACTAACTCTTTATATAACAAATTTAACAATTAATTATATTTTTTTACAATTCTTTTGTTGCCACTTTACAATAAAATAAAATTAAATAAATCGCAAATTCTTTTAATATGCGTAAGTGTCATCAGCGTAAATAACTTTGTCGGAATGAAGAAAATATATTTTATTTATTTAATTAATAATAATTTTATCAATAATTGCTAACCCAATGTTTTATTTATTTATTCTGAAAATGTACATGTTTCGTTTTTAATTTACAAATATTCGTCCGTAATGGAAAAACACGTAAAATAAAATAATTAAAATAATAATTTTTTAAAGGCTATTCTGTAAAAAAATTAATATTGTGCAAATCTACAGATCATAATTTATTTTTGTGTTTAATTTCGAGTCAAATTATTGAATAGTTTTTTTGTAAAGTGTACGACAAATTGTAATTTGAGTGGCCTAGTAGAGGATTCGCTTCGCTCATCCTAATTATTGAATTATTAATATATAATTATTTGAATTCTTTGCACCGTTTCAATTCATTTATTTTAAATATATATTTCACTCTTTAAAGCTAAAATAAAAATTACTTTTCTGAAATATTCATGAATAATAAAGCACAAAAAGTATTAGAAAGTTTTAATATCAGTTAAATCTTACTCTAAATCTTGCTATAAGTATAAGTTAAATTTTGCTATAATTTAATATTTTCTAAACATCTCCAAAAACTGTTCCTTAGTCTATTTCATATGAATATGAACTAAATAATAGGCAAAACAAGGCCATTCGCTATATTTCAGAGAATGGCATACATGTTGAACTCTAATTAACCTATTTGAATAACTGGTATTTATATTATTAACGTAAATGTAGTTTTTTTCTGAAATTGGAAAAAAAAACGGACCCGAAAGGGTTAATATCGTACGTGTTGTCCAGTTTGATTTTTAAAGTTTTAAAAATTTTTTAATCAAATTTTGTATTTTATCGATTGATTTAAATGGTTGCGACTTTTAACATCTACTTCGTGCTTGTAGACTTTTTTCATGTTCATAAAAAGAATTCGGTTTCAAACTTATAGTCTAATGAAATAAATTTTATACATTGCGATTTTTGATTTTTAAACGAATTATAGTGTATCTTTGTGTTTCTTTCTCTCGCTCCCCCTCTCTCTCTCTCTCTTTTTTTTTTTTTTTTTTTTTTTTTTTGTTCATTTTTTAAAAAGTTCTGTTTTAAACATTTCCATAAATATAATACTTCTTGTCCTCGACGATTTTTAAGTTTTGTGATTTTTAATACGATTTTGATGCTACTTTTCTATTTTTCGTGTTTCACGGCAATTTTTCGATAATCATAAAAGGAATTCGGTTTTAAACTTTTTGCGTGATGTAGTGCATTTTTTATTTCGTGATTTAAAAAGAAAAAATTATAATTTTTGTATTTTTTTTTTTTTTTTTTTTTTTTTTAAGTTGATACTTTGACATTTATGAATGAATTGCAATTAAAACGTTTCAGATCACTCTACTAAATTTGTCCTTTGAGATTTTATTATTTACTAGCTGACCCGCCGGCGTTGCCCGGGTCCGTATTAACAATATTAAATGAACTTGAAATTTGTATGATTTTATCATTAACCCCAAACATGCAGAAATGCATTGTCTGAAATACGTGGCCACTGACTGTGTGAAAAATCGATTTAAAAAACAGCTAATGTTAAGCTCTAAAAATACTCAAAATGAGCGATGAGAAATGTGGGAGGGAATATGTATCCAACGAATGCGTGATTTTCGTGTTAAAGTGTTGATATTTATCAAAAATCACTGTTAAGTCACGTAACTAACTTTTTTTTTCACATAGAAATCCCAAGTGAAATATTTTGAATTTCAAACTAATTATATCACTCGTAAATCCGACTATACCATGAATGAAAGCGATACTCGCTCGTAGCTAAAGTGTTGGTATGTAGTATTATAATTTCAGAGCCATTTAACAAAAGTAAGTGTTATTTTTAATCAAATCATGCATAATGTCCACTCTATGGATAAATTCTAACCGTAAACTTTTTTACCGTAACCATAACCTGTCTGTAACCTAACTTTGATTTAACAGTACCTTACCGTAAATTAAATATAACATAAATGTAACCTAGCTTTCACTTTATTGTAACATATCCTTATTCTAACCATAAAACAAATGCGATTTAACTTTAACCTAACTTTAACTTAACCGTGACCTAACTGTAACCTAACTGGATATTAAATATAATAAAAGACTTACCGTAATGTAATTGCAACCTAAATGTTACCAAACCATATATTGGTTTCATGTCCATGGAAATTTTTTTGTCTTGTTCGGATCTGGTTATGATTCATTAGAACATTTTTGTCGGGTTCAGATTTTAGGTATTTTTTGATATTGAGTTATAATGTTCGGGTCGTATTCATGTCCATGGAAATTATTTTACCTTGCTCGGATACAATTATGGTTCTTTGGAATATTTTTGTCGGGAACAGATTTGTTTCAATTCAGATTTCGGCTTTTTCTTCAAATGGAATTTTTGGGTTCGGGTTTTCTTGCGTGTTCACGGAAATTATGCTGCCTTGTTCGAATAAGAACATGCTTCACTGGAATATTTTTTTTCAAGTTCAGATTTGGTTCAGTTCAGATTTCGTGATTTTTTTCAAAGAATTTTTTTAGGTTCAGATTCGGTTCAGGTGAATGGAAATTTTTTGTCTTATTCAGTTCCGGTTACGATTCTTTGGAATATTTTTTATCAGGTTTCGATTTGGTTCGATTCAAATTTCAGGTATTTTTTCAAATAGAATTTTTAGGTTCGGATCTCGTTCATGTCCACGGAAATTATTTTGTCATACTCGCATCCAGTTATGATTCTTTCGAATATTTTGGTCGAATTTAGATGTGGTTTGGGTCAAATTTCAGTTTTTTTCAAATCGAATTTTTTAGGTTAGAGTTGAGTTTATGTCCACAGAAATTATTTCGTCTTGCTTGGATTGGGTTATAGTTCTTTGGAATATTTTTGTCAGGTCCAGATTTGGTTCAATTTAGATTTCGAGTTTTTTTTTTTTTCAAATATAACTGTTGAGTTCGGGTCTTCTTGCATGTTCACGGAAATAATTCTGTCTTGTTCGAATAAGGAAATGCTTCACTGGAATATTTCTGCCAAGTTCAGATTTCGTTCAGTTCGCGATTTTTTCAGACATTTTTTGTGTTCGGATTTTGTTCATGTCCATGGAAATATTTTGTCTTGTTTGAATCCGGTTGCGTTTGTTTGAAATAGTTTTGTCAGATTCAGATTTGGTTCGATTCAAATTTCAGGTATTTTTTTGAATGGGAGTTTTAGGTTCGTATCGGGTTCATGTCCACGGAAATTATTTTGTCTTACTCGAATCCGGTTATGGTTCTTTCGAATACTTTGGTCAGATTTAGATGTGGTTTGGGTCAAAGTTTAGGATTTTTCAAACGAAGTTTTTTAGGTTTGAGTCGGGTTTATGACCATGGAAAGTATTTTGTCTTGCTGGGATCGGGTTATAGTTCTCTGGAATATTTTTATCGGTTTCAGATTTCGTTCGAGTCATATTTCGGGTTTTTTTTAAAGAAAGTATTTAGGTTCGGGTCAGATTTCATGCCCACGAAAATTATTTTTCCTTGTTTGAATCGGGTTATGCTTCACTTGAACATTTTTGCGGGATTCAGATTTGGTTCGGGTCAGTTATCAAATCCATAGTTTTTCCCAAACAGAATATTTAGGTCAGGGTCGGGTTTATACTCACGGAAATTTTGTGTATCACGGATCGGAGTGTGGTCTGTTTTTTTTTTTTTTTTTTTTTTTTTTTTTTTTTTTTTTTTTTTTTTTTTTGTTGGAATCGGGTTATGTTTAAATTAGTCTAAACATTAAGGTTATAATCAGTTTTGCTACTATTCTTTTTATGGCTATTTCTGATAGATAATTTATTTAGCTATTTGATAATTTATTATGGTGAATGAATCGTTTGCGGATACAAACAATTGTACGCCAAACAGCTATTTTATTTTTGTTTTATAAACAAATTAAAGCCATATTACAATTTTAAATTGAATAGAACACATTTAAATTTAATCAATGATTAAAAAAATAAACTCATAGAAAAGTTTTGTTTAATGTTTTTTACTGCAACACAGCTAATGACTCATACATTCTAAGGTTCGAAATGCCAACAATATGCGTACAACCATATAGTAAAAAGAAATTAATAGAGTGGCAGTATAATGTCTTGGGGTGACGCAAAAAATGTAACTCTAAAATCCGCGACATTAATCCAAATAAGCACCAACAAAACCATGTGCTTTGAAACTCCGATCAATTCAAACTGGTTTAAACCAGTATTTCTTTGTTTTTGTTTTTTACCTTTTAAACTGTTATTGAATAGATGACTAAAATTTCGTTTAAAAAATAACGGTTTGTGCCATTATTGCCTGTAATACACGATAAGAATGCATGAAAGATACAATTAGATAAAACATAGGCAAGAATTATTTTATTATTTTTATCATATGACTTTGAAATATCAATATAGAAGCATCATTTAAGACTTTGCTTGAAAAATCAACATTCTTTCGTTAATGTCTTAAAATTGTCTGCACTCTGAAATCTAGATTTTAGAATAATATTATTATTTAAGTGTTCATGCATGATTTTAAAAGAATCTTTTCATCAGTATATTTTATATATTGACATGGAATTATAAATATGTTGTTAAATCATAAACATTTTTCATCTACGTTATAAAGTATCAAAAATTTCTGAAAAAAAAGCGAAAACTTTTAGTAATACAATTTTTTACTTCAAATCATATGTTTTCAATATTTTATTTAATTTTGTTTTGACATTTAATTATTTTTAATTTTCCAATTTCAATTATTTTAAAAGCAAACATTTATTTTAATAAATAATATAATCGAAATTTTTTTTTAAAAAATTACGATTTCTTCGTAAAATATGCTTCAGCTCTAATTCATTTCTTCCAATCCGTCTTATTAATACAAAATTCCTTCCTCGTGCTTTATTTTGAGACATTAAAATTTCAGCGATAAATGATTTCCTCTTGCAAACCTTTCTTTTTTTTCGGTTTACTTCGCCTCCACCTATATTTTTCCTCCATGGCGTACAGCAGCTGTGATTAAAAAAAAATCCTCATTTAAACTGACAGTTTGCCAGTCTATGAATTTTAAAGGTCAGTCTCAGTTTTTAAAATTATTTCTGCGAAAATTTTATGCAACCAACCAACCATAAGAGAATGAAAAAGGAAAAAGGTAAAAAAAAGCGATTTTTTATGAGAGTGGGGTTTGGAATTTAATTAATTACTCAGTTAATAAATAGAATTTTTTTAATTTAGAGCGTCAGGTGCATCAGGAGAGATATTGGGCTACTCTCAGAAAAATTTTGAGCTTCGTACGTACCGTAGTTTTCGCTAACTATCGCAGACACACACGCACACACACAGAGCGATTTGTTATTTTATTAATATAGACTAGCTGACCCGCAAGGCGTTGCCCGGGGTCTGTATTAACAATATTAAACGAACTTGAAATTTGTATGATTTTATCATTAACTCGTTACATGCAGAAATGCATTGTCTGAAATACGTAGCCACTGACTGTGTGAAAAATCGGTTTTAAAAACGACAATTAATATTAAGCTCTAAAAATACTCAAAATGAGCAATGAAAAACGCGGGAGGGAATATGTATCCAACGATTTCATGATTTTCGTGTTAAAAAGTTACCCGTAAAAATCTTACCCGTAAAAATATTTACCCGTAAAAATCACTGTTAAGTCACGTAACTAATTATTATTTTCACATACAAATCCCAAGTGAAATATTTTGAATTTCAAACTAATTATATCACTCTTAAATCCGACTATACCATGAATGAAATCGATACACGATGGTAGCTAAAATATTAGTATATAGTATTATAATTTCAGAGCTATTTAACAAAAGTAAGTGTTATTTTTAATCAAATCTTGCGTAATGTTCACTCTGTGTATAAATTCCTAACCTTAGACTTTTGTACCGTAACCAGAACCTGTCTCTAACCTAACAGCGATTTAACAGTACCCTATCGTAAATTAAGTATAACAGAAATGTAACCTAGCCTTCACTTTATTGTAACATATCCTTATTCTAACCATAACATAAATGCAATTTAACTTTAACCTAAATAATATAATAGAAAAAAACCATTTTAAAAAATTACTATTTCTTCGTAAAATATGCTTCAGCTGTAATTCATTTCTTTCAACTCGTTTTATTAATACAAAATTCCTTCCTCGTGCTTTTGTTTGAGACATTAAAATTTCAGCGATAAATGGTTTAATATTGCAAACCTTTTTTTCGGTTTACTTCGCCTCCACCTATCTTTTTCTCCATGGTGTACAGCAGCTGTGATAAAAAAAAAAAAAAAAAAAAAAAAAAAAAAAAAAAAAAAAAAAAAAAATCATTATTTAGACTGACAGTTTGCCAATCCATGAATTTTAAAGGTCTGTCCCAGCTTTTTTAATTATTTCTGCGAAAATTTTATGCAACCAATCAACCATAAGAAAATGAAAGGGAAAAAAGCGAAAAAAGGCGATTTTTTATGAGAGTGAGCTTTGGAATTTAATTAATTACTCACTTAATAAATAGAATTTTGAAATTCTGAGCCTCAGGTGCATCAGGAGAGACATTGGGCTACTCTCAAAAAAATTTTGAACTTCGTACGTGCTGTAGATTTTGCTAGCCATCGCAGACACACAGACACACAGACACACACACAGACAGACAGAGCGTTTTGTTCTTTTATTAGTATAGATAGCGAATTTTTATATCTTATTTTCTACTAGAACTTTTGAATTTTGTCCTCTTTTTAATAAAGATTATTCAATTGAAATTTTTTAATTTTTGCGCGATTTTTCGCGTTTAAGGCAGTGTGTCGAAATTCGCAAAATATGTACCCTTTTAACGTTTTAGCCCAAGATATTAAATATTTGCATTCGCAATTTTTGAAACAATCCCAATTTCTTATACGTTTTTAAGATGTTTTTTTTTCTTTCGAGATTCGTTTTTTTTTACATTATTACAAAGAATGCGGTTTATATATGCCATCCGAAAACACATATTTTTTATGTATTTTAAATACAGTTAATTCTGAATTCGTGCAAGATTAAAATAAATTATGATTTTTGAATGTTTTCGCATTTTGTGTATTTTTTTACGGTGTCGGGCAATGCCGGCTCCTAGTTTAGGCGTAGACTTATGATCAGCTAGTTTAAAATAAGACTACGTTTTGAAAACATCATTTAAAACTATTAAATCTTTATAATATTATTTAATTTATGTGCGTTCAAAGATTTTTGATTAACTTAAAAGTAAGTAGTATCTTAATATAAAAGTATATAATCGGTAAAAATAAATAAATTCTGTTCTCTGAAATTAAAATTCTTTTGTTACTCAAAGGAAAATGATAAAATAAAGAAAAAAAATTGCCTAAATTGTTGTGGTAGTTAGAAAGTCGTGAATTACTTACATATTCACTTAAGAAAATGTAGCAACATACACTATATGGCCAAAAATGACCGGCCACTTGAGATTGTAGACATTTGGTTAAATATCTAGAAAAATACACGAGGAATTATCTTGAAACTCTAAGCGTGTAAATATAATAGTACAGGTCATATGTTTCAGTGCAGATTTTTTCCCGATACTCTAGAGGGTACCGTCAACACATTGAAAACGAACGAATGACTTTTGGATAACCTTGTCAAAAATTATGTAGCAAAAGCGCTATAACTGTAGATTATGATTAAGTGACTTATTGTAATATACTATGTTCATTTTTATGTGGATAGTATGTATACTCATAGAGAAATTAACGTTTTTATAAAAACAGTCCCAAAATTTTAAAGTTTTTTGCTTAAAATTTCAGAGTTCTTAATATAAAATAATGTTATTTTCTGAAAACAAGACAAACAACATTGTAAACAATACTCTATCATCAGAATTAAAAAATAATTAAAATTACATGAAAAATGAGCAGGTTTAATAAATAATTTTCCATTGCGCATGCGTCAACGATATCAAAATTTCATTTGCATATTGTGTTAGCTAAATGTATAAAACAACTTCCGTAAATATTTCAAAAGAATAGCATGAAAATTCTGGAAGTGATCGTCTGTAGAATCAGCTCGAAATCCGTTATTCCCAAAGTGAGGAAAAAAGATGAGGGGTTGTATCCACATATACATTGATTAATGGCAATATAGAATACACAATATGGTGCGCACTACTATATTTGGGTAAAACCCCTGATTTTTTTTGCTTCATTTTGGGAATAACGGATTTTGTGTTGATTCTATAGACGATCACTTTCAGAATTTTCAAGCTATGTTTTAGAAATTTTTACAAAAGTTGCTCTATACATTTAGCTAATACAATATGCAACTGAAATTTTTATAGATTTGACGCATGCGCAGTGAAAATTTATTTAGTAAACCTGCTCATTTTTCATAAAATTATTAATACTTTTAAATTTTGATTACAGGATGTTATGTACAATGTCGTTTCTCATATTTTCTGAAAAGAATATTGTTTTATATTAAGAACTCTGCAAATTATAAGCAAAAAACTTGGAAAAATTTGGGACTGTTTTTATAAAAACCTTAATTTCTCTACGAAAGTACATGCTACCCACATAAAAATAAACACAGTATATTACAATAAGCCATTTAATCATAATCTACAGTTTGAGCGGTTTTACTACATTAGTTTTGACAGGGTTAATCCGAAAGATATTCGTTCTTTTCAACATGTTAATGATCCCCTATAGAGCTTCGGGAAAAAATATTCACAGAAATGTGTGACCTGTACTTTTATATTTACACACTTAGAGTTTCAGGGTAATTCCTCATGTATTTTTCTGGATACAGGGTGTCCAGTAAATGACTGACCCATTTTAAAAGTAGATAACAAAAAAAAAAAAAAAAAAAAAAAAAACGGTTTGAGATAAAAATGTGCGGATTCCTGCATTATTATCAGAAAATCAATAAATTTTTAGATATGAACTTTCTTAAAATAGTTCAAATTTCGACCAACAGATGGTGCTAACGGCGGCTACAGGCTGTAGAAATTCAGACATAACTCTAGTTTTCATACACATGAGCTTTTCCGTTCATTTCGTAGAGACGAATCCTAGTCGACATGTTAAATCGACACTCCACTCATCTGCAGAAATGGAGTTTGTTGGATGGAAAGATATTTAAAATAATATTTATAATTAATTATTGCTTATTACACTTAATAAAAACCAACAAAATAGTCAATCAGTTTTCACAGATTTACCATAAGTAAATTGTATTCAAAAAACGTTTTTGTAACTAGTTAACTGATTCTCTTTGTCTTTTTACGTACAATAAATTGAAATATGGGATAAACACCGTTTTTTTTTTTTTTTTTTAAGTTAAAAATATCTTAATATTTAATCTAAACATTTCTTCCATTAAATAGTACGAAATTGTATTTAAAAAATTAGTGGTATTAAAAAGCTTTAAGTTATGGATAAAGCAAACTCTTCTTGGATACGTAGGGCAGTGAAATCAGTAGTTAAAGCAGTGCTACGCAAATAGTGGTGGCAAGTTTCCTGTCTAAAATAAAAGTGGAACAGTGACTTATAAATCGGCATATAAAAATATATTAAACCTTAGAATAAAGAGTCGTCTAAATTTCGTCTATAACAAAACCTGCCGAATTCATCCCTACAGTATATTCATATTTTGACATTTAACACATCTGGAAATTTTATTACGAAAGCCACGAGAGATTTTAAAATGACTTTTACACACACGTCTCCACCGACTTTTACACACACGTTGCAATCAGGGGAAAAAGGGGGAAGGGTTGCGTGTAAAAAGCTTCTTAAAATCTGTCGTGGCTTTCGTAATAAAATTTTCAGATATATTAAATGTCAAAATATGAATACAGGGTGAGTCATAAATATCGAAACAATAGGCTATCTCCTTAAATATTGCCTCTAGACCCATACTTCCAATTGCAAAAACTCGTAAAAAAAGGTGAAATTTCATATAATATAAGTTGCAACTCCATGGGGGGTCTATTTGAAAAAATGCGAAAATTAAATTTTTATACGGCCCGGTAGAGCAAAATTCCCAATTAGGAAATTATTCCTTATCCATTCCTAAAATGAACAAAAAAAATTTCATCTCCGTATCTGAAAACCTGACAGAGATATTAAAATCGAAAATTCTCAAAAATTCGTGACTTACACCACTTTACCATGCCCGTAAACGAAGTGTTTCTCATCAATTTTCAAAGCAAATAAGGGATCGTCCACAAATTGTCCGTTATTATATGTCGGTTTAAGACCGTGCCTCTTATTTGGAGATAATAAAGCAGCGTATTGATTTAAATCAAAACTTGTTTTCAAAACATGTTGATCGTTAGCACTGGATGTCTGAATAGATCGAAATATCAAGGTCCGGTCCTAAACTGACCCATAGGGAAAAAAGTTCAGCCCGGTATGGAATAATGTTAAAATCATAATCCGGACCAGCCTGGAAAAAATCTTAAATCATAGCCGGCTCAACCGTGAATTTCTACATAGTTTTTTACTTCAGTATAGTTAAAAATTGTTTCGCGTGGAGGAGTTCTGACCAAAAATACTTAATATAGAATTTCGTTTTTTATATTTATACTTTTTATTAATTAAGAGGCGCCAAAGTCTGTGATATATTTATTTTATCAGTGAGTCTCTATTTATATGTAAGTGTTTCACTTATATTTTATTATCGCTTATCCATATCCCATGCGTTGGGGACTTTGAAAAATGTTACACAGAAAAACCTTTTAAGGACGGAATCACATAGGAAAGATAAAATAAGTAATAGACAAATGCCCTTCCTAGGAGGATTAAATGGAGTTTTTTTTTTTTCTCAGGTATTATTGTATTTATTTTGCATGGATCAACACATTTTCTGTTTAAGACAGAATTCCGTCATAGGCAGATTTTTTTCCTGGTTTTATTGTATTTAATTTTTTTAGCATTTAAATATATTATTCTTAAAAAAATAAAGTTTATAAAGTTTTTTTTTTTTTTTTTTGTAAAATAAAAGGGATTTTAAAATTTATGTGGTTTTTGTAAAAATATTGATTAAACCAAATTTTACTTATTTTATGCACGTATTAGGTCTGTGATTTTAATACGGATTGTTCGAGACCGGGATTGAAAGTTCCGTCCAGTGCAGGCCTGGGAAAAAGAAAGCAGTGCCCTGCGGTATGAAAAGTACATTAGACCCGGATAGGCGAGTCTTCAGTAAAGAGTAACGTCTTGGTCCTGATCTGACCTGAGCCCAGAATACAGATTTTTTAACAGCCTCTCCAGGACGATAAAAAGCATGAAGTTGCGAGAGCTAAATTTTTAAAAAGGATTTAATCTGCATCTTAGAAAAGCATTCTTTTAAATAACTGATGGGCAGTAAAACAGTGCATTTCGTTTTTCTGTATAATGACTTTTTTTCCCGGCTATTTCTTGTCTTTAAATTATTAAAAGCTAAGAATTGTTAAAGAAAAAATTACAAACTTGAAACATGTTATTTTTAATTATTTTACATTAGTTTTGCTTTAAAAAAATGAAAAAAATATTTACTTTTGAACATATGATTTTTAAAAGTTATTATTTTTTAAATAAATATTTTTAATAGTTCTAAAATAAATATTGAAAAACAAAAATTCCGAAACAAAACTAAAATCAGATTTTCATTTATAATTAAATAGAAAGAAATTGAAATCCGATAAATAATGTTTGGAGTTATTACGATTTTTAATCATCCCATTTAAACTAGTACTAACCATGTGAAATTTTTATAAATTTTATGATAAATTTTAGGATGTGATTTTTTTAGCAAATTATGTGGCTAACCATCAGAAGAAAAGAAAAAAATCAAAATTCTAACTCAAAATATATATTTTTTACACGTTTCCTACAACTGTTAAAGTAACATTGTCTTTTGAATTGCGCGCATTTCATTTTGTGTCTAACCCCTTAAATCCTGATCAAATATTCAAATGGCTATAACTCCGCGAATTTTGAAGATTTGAAGATGCAACTTTTTGTGTATTATTCAGGAGTGAATATGGAAAGTTTTCCTAATTGGAATTTTTATCCTACGGGGGCCGTATAAAAAGTTAATTTTCGTACTTTTTCAAATAGACCCCCCTGTGGAGTTGCAACTTATCTTATCAAAAATTTCACCTTTTTTTATGAATTTTTGCAATTGGAAATATGGGGCTACGGGCAATATTTAAGGAGATAGCCTATTGTTTCGATATTTATGACTCACCCTGTATAACGTAGGAATGAATTCGGTTTGCAGAAAAATGAAAAATATTTCATTTTCGACAGGATTTCGTCTTAGCAGGTAGTTTTGTATGTTACTTTCTCCTTCGTGATCATTAATTTTTTGTGTTTAAGACAGAGTTTGTTATAGACGAAATATGGACGAAACTTTATTCTAAGGTTTAATGCATTTCTATGTGCCGATTTATAGGTCACTGGTACGCTTTTATTTTAGATAGGGAGCTTGCCACCACTATTTGCGTACTACTCTTTTAACTTCTGGTTTCACAACATGTAGTGTAGGCAAGAAGAGTTTGCTTGATCCATCACTTAAATCTTTTTGACATCACCAATTTTTTTAATTACAAATTCATACTATTTAATGGAAGAAATGCTTAGATTAAATATTAAGATTTTTTTTAATTTAAAAAAGCGGTATTTATCCCATATTTTAAATTTATTGTACGTAAAAAGAGAATCAGTTAACCGGTTACAAAGACTTTTTTTGACTACAATTTACTTATGGTAAATGTGTGAAAAGTCAATGAATATTTTTTTGGATTTTATTAAGTAAATAGACATTTCCAATCATAAATATTATTTTAAATCTGTTTCCATCCAAGAAACTCTATTTCTGAAGGTGAGTGGAGTGTCGATTTAACATGTCAACTGAGATTCGACTTTGCGAAATCAGCCGAAAAGGTCATGCGTATGAAATCTAGAGTAATGTCTGAATTTCGACAGCCTCTTGCCACTGTCAGCGCCATCTGTTGGCTGAATTTTGAACTATTTTAAGAATGTGTATATCTAAAAATTTATTGATGTTCTATAACAATGCAACAAACCGCGCATTTTTATCTTAAACTTTTTTTTTTTTTTTTTTTTTTTTTTTTTTTTTTTTGTTATTTACATTCAAAATGGGTCAGTCATTTACTAGACACCCTGTATATAACAAAATGTATATAATCGCAAGTAGCCGGTCATCTTTGGCCATATAATGTATTATATGTTGCAACATTTCTTATAGATTGTCTAGTGTAAATTTCCAGAGTTACGAAAATATTATTATTCAGCTTTTTTAATCAAACTTATGCAACTAAATTTATTTAACGCAAAATCCCCTCAAAATCGGCTGAAGCACAATTTTTTTAATGAAATATATTTTTTTAAACTTCTTTGCTGTTAAAAATTGAAATTTTCTCTTCGACAGAGTTTTATTAAGCAAGAAAACTGATGTAGATTTCTAGTAAATTTATATAAATATCTCTTTAAAAAACCAAAACCGAAACGAAAAAACAAAACAAAACAATATACTGCACGATTACATCGCCGTAAAATATCTGGATGACATTTACGGCAGCTCTTTCTCCAAATATAGATGTCCAAAAGTCCAATATGAAATTCATTCGAGAATAATAAATTTTCACATTCATCAATCAAAGTAGGAGATACGCTATTCTCTCGTTATAGCTTGATCGGTTGAATAATATTTCTGGGAGAGTTTTTTATTCATACTTACATAAATGTTTTTTTAACCTACAGAATACTTAATTAATGAATTGATGGATTACTTCATGAAAAACATGTAGAAAATAATGCATTTTATAAAAATTTTCATATCGAAAATACCTTTCGTTTAAAATTTTCATTTAAAGTTAATTCTGTTGTCTATTTCTAATAAACATCTGCTAGATATGTTTATCAGAAAAATTTAATAGATTTAGTTATATAGTGTTTTGCCTCGTTTTTATATTTCAAAACTCCGTAACACAAGTTAACATATGACTAATAGTCACTCTTTTCTGGAAAGTGTAGAAACCCAATCATAAAAATGCGTTTCCAGTATTGTCACTTCATGCCATGTAAGCCAATGTACATTCAAGGAGCAATAGTTAGTTTCTTCAAAGTACTAGTTTGTACGTCCATTGGTCCATTTACATAAATGGTGTATTACATTCGAAAAAAATAGTTCAAAACATTTTCAAGGACTTGCCATTTCTACCATGTCCACGACTGGATGGATATCAAATCCATTTTCAAATTCTTTCTATTCCTTTTTCCGACTTTCACAAAAAAATGATCAACAACTTAGGTCAAATCGTCAAATGCTCTGTCTTCCACATCTTCATCAAACTTTCTGTTCTGAAAAACTGGTGAAAAAAGATTAAAAATTCTGTAAAGGACACGAAAAATATAGGAATTATTTGAAACCTTTTCTGAAAAATATTGATCAGTTAAGTGGTTAATTCCACTTTTTGAAATATCTTAAATTTTAAGTCTCATGTACTTGATATAGTCCAACATTTTTATATTTCTAATAACTTTCCGGAATAATAAAGATTAATACCATTAAATGACAAAATTGTTTTGGACATTGAATAATAAACAATTTATTTCCGAGACCAGTTTGATTAACTCCATAGTCAAATGTAAATCTTTGTAATAAAGCAGCTTGATATAAAATTCGAAACTTTTTATTTTATGCAATGTGTGAAAAATATTTTGCCGAGATACCAAAATAATTGAAAGTCAGAAATTCGTTAAAATATTTCAGCCAGTGATCTCCCAGAGAGAAAAAATCTTAACTGAAAAAACTGACGTTTCAGAATTTAATCTTATTAAGGTGACTCCTCATTTACTTGAAAACACCCGCTCCGTGATTTTAAACCAATAGGGAAGTTTTTTTGAATTTCTCGTTTAAATTTGAATATTTTAAAAAGATGGGGGTTTTTTGCATCGGATAACTGATATTGATTTTTAATATGTGTATTGTCTACTTTTTCGATTTAGGTTGCAGATTTTTTAAATAAAGTTGCTTTCACTTTCCGAACCGGTTTCGAAACTGAAAGTACCTTTTTAAAAAAAATCTGCAATCAAAATCGGAAAATTAAAAAATTGCCACATTAAGAATCGAACTCAGCTATTCTGAGTAAGAAAAATAAATAAATAAATCGTGCAAATATATTTAAATTTAAACAACAAATTCCTCTTTGGATTAACATTACGGAACGTGTGTTTTCAAATGCGTGAATAGGTTGCTTTAATATAAGGAAATATGTAGCTGGCAGACCCCGTATTTTGAAGAATGTAAATCAGCCTTTATTATATCCTGATTAGAACTATGACAAGAAAAATAAAAGAAAACGTGATAGACCTGCTAAAATTCATTCCTATTGTTAATCATGATTACTATAAGAGCTTGACAACAATGCTAAATAACGAGTCCTCACATGCACCTAATGAAGAAGATATTATTTATGAATTGATTACAAACAATATATTATAACAGAACTGCCAACATTCGTTTTTATTGGAAATCTGTTATAAAAATATATAGTAATTATCTTTTTCTGTAATAAAAATCTAAAAATGTAAGCACTGAATTTAACTTTATTAGATTTGCCAGTTGTCAATTCGATTAAAACACATCCGTTACATAAACATTGCAACATTACTGACGATTTTTTTTTTAAATCATTCTTTCTTATTAATTTTATGTACCGTTAGATAAAAGCTATATCTGTATTTATGCATTCTGCAATATATTTTTGAATTTATATTATAAAGGGAATTTTAAAAAACGATGTGCATTATTTCATCGCATTTCTTAATTTTTTGTGTTATGGAGTTAATTGCTTTGTGCACTGACCAGCTCAATTGTAAAGGTAGGAGAAAATATATAAGATTATTAACTTAAAAAGATCATACTTTGAATTATAATTAAAAGTATTTTTTTTTCTCATTTCATATTTGATAAACATTAGACGTTGGTAAATATTCTTTTTCTGATAAGAATAAAAAGCAGCATCTGCTATTTAAGCAATTAAAACATAAATAGTTTTATCATAAAAAAATTAAAATATTTATTTAACATCCTGTATCCATTTTTAGCATTTTCTAACAGCGTTGAAATGTCCTTATGCATTCGGGCCCCACCAGTGGCCGAGAGGTTCGGACCTCTCAACTGGTAGACGGCAGGTGCTGGGTTCGAACCCAATCGCGGCTGTCGGCCTAACCGTTCGGAGTTTTCGTGGTTTTCTTCGAACCTTGCGTAAATACGGGTTAGGTTCCCTTAGAAAGACCCCCACGAAGGGCACTCCCCCCCCTGGTCCTATATCCCTAGCGTAGATAATCGGACGACAAAAATCAACCAACCAACCTTATGCATTCGGCTTGTCTGCCCGCGCTCTGACTCCCGTAAATATACTCGATTTTTATGCATTTGATAAAGCTTATTTAAAGTCAGCAAAGAATGTTTGGTATTGTATGTGAAGTATATACGATTTATGGTTCATTTATAGGGACAACGTAAAAGAATACACTTATTTCAAAAGCATTCATTTACATTACGGTTTATGGAGAAAAATCGTTTTGAGAGCATTTTAATGGCATTACGCTATTTGAAATGTATTAAAACTGATATAAATCACTAAACTTAACTAAGATGACGTTAAAACAGAATATTCATAGAATTTTTTATTAATTTACAGGAACACACAAATGAAATCGGTTACAGTAATGTCTTTGCATAATAATTGGTGGAGTGTACGTTTTGAAATTTGGTTGAGCTTTTAAAATTACTAATTTTAGCTTTTTGTACTTAGTTTTTTGCATATTACTCTTTATACATAAATTCTATACTTCATATACAGGTTTGCACTAAAGTATTCTCACACCATCCTCCTTATTAGAGGAAATTGCTGACGGGGAATTTTCAACTGAAATATAGGTACCTCTTAAATGAACTAAACTTTGCATGTTGTTAATGCCGTAATTTCCCGTAGATAACCCGCAGCTCAATTCTGCTTCGACCCAGAAATTTTTAAAAATAAAATGTAACTTTTGTATCGCGGTACATATTTATCTTAAATTACTGAATGAATTTTCTGAATCGAAACAAAATTGCTTGAGCTGCGGATTATCTATGGGAAATTACGGTACATACAAATCTCTATATCATATACAGTGCTACTTAAAAAGTCGGATAATTTTCTGATCGTAAGTGGGAGCAGCTAAAATTTGGTTTGGAAATGCGTTATACATTTCCATATTGCGAAATGAGACGCAATATTTTTAATTTTTTAAACGATGTAGTTTTGTTACATTATTCTAAATGTGTTGGAAAGTGCTTCATAATATATGCTTGAAGCATGATTTTTTCTTTCTTGTTATTTTTGCTTTTGCTAATACAACTTTCTAAGATATTTTCTGAATTAAATTAATTAGAATTTGTCAATATAAAGCTAATTATTAATAAATATTTCTTATATGATAGCTGAGGATTTATTCTTGAATTTGTTCATGTTTTTAAATACGAAAAAAAGATAGCCTTCATATTCCTGTCCTTGAAATTTAAGCTTATCCTAGATAATAAATTGCAAATCAAACATGACTTTTTTATGTTCTTAAGCCCATGAACCTGTAGATAATGGCATCTTTTCTCGAAAACGAGTGCCTTGAGACGCTTTCACATAGCACAATACTGAAAATGTTATGTATATGCCGATTGTGTCATTCTATTAAATTTGTAAATAATTCATGGATACCCTAGCGAAATGTTTCACATTTATGACTGAAAACGACTGTTTCAAGTAAGTACGTTTTGAAAGTCATTTTCTCCGAACCCATTTAGAATTTTAAATAATGGCCCACTTTTAAGGGTACAGTAAATTTCAACCATGTGAAAAGAATTATAAGTAATTTTTATATTTTTAATACGGTTTTTAGTTGTTCTACAAAATAAATCTTTTAGAAATTAACAAATAAGATTTTTTTACTAACATGAACTTTTATTAAATTTAATTAACAGTTATTAAATATAGTTTAAAATATTTGTATAGTAATGCAATAAGATGTTGTTTTATTATTATACAAAAGAAAACGGGATATTCTAAATACAGGCAAACGAAATATTCGAAATTAAAATAATTTTCCATAAGTATAACATATGATCACTACTTCTGATGCTTAAATCTGCTATAAAAATGGTCGTTATTATGTGCTTAATAATAAAAAAATAGCAAATGTTAAAAATTTAAAACACTGATTTGGCAAAGGAATTAAAATGAGGTTATTCATCATCCATATAAACAGTCTTTTTTTTTTCTAGATCTTCATTACCATTTCCTATTAAAACTGATGTTTTAAAATGTTTTTTTATTATTATAAGATATTCTTTTTCTTATTATTATTTTGCATGAAACTAAACACCATATATTAGCATACTAAACCATATATAAGCGCATGTGTACTCCCTGAAATACGAATATTATATTAGAAATTATGTTATTAGAAAGTTTTTTATTATTAATTGTGGGTTCTAAAATTTGTATCCAAAAAAATTTTAAAGTTTTTAAATTTAAATGCATGTAATGGATAAATATTTCAAATTGCACAATTGTGGTTCATACGCATAAAATATATTAATATCTATAATGAAGCTTGATTAATACAGTAATTTTAAAGCGCAAGCCCTTCAAAAGTTTAATTTAGACTCTTGCTTCCAAATACAATGCAATTTTTACAAATGGTAATGGATGATATTTTAATAAATTAATGTTTTTATTAATGTTAAATAATAGATTTTATAATGTTAATTATTTCGTTTCATTTATTATTTTCTACTTTGTTTTTGCATGTGCTCATGATAGCAATTATGTAAAAAATTTATAATGTTATTTTGCGGATTAAGTTTTCCTCTTTCAAGAATATGCTGTATATTTGACCCTAAATAGGGTATGCCGTATATTTAACTCTAAACAGTACAGTTATTGGCACATAAAATACAACTTTTGCATTGTGACACTCGGTGTGACTCAATTTTTATAGATAAAATGAAACCAAAATTCAATTTAAAACCATTAAAGATGCCATTTTCTGATAATGCATAGATAAAAAAAAACTGAACCTAAAGGTAAATGAATTAAAAAATATAAATGAAATATTAAGACAGAAATCATAATTATTGGCACTCTATCTTTAGTTGTTGGCACTTAATTTGACAGTTATTGGCACCCTCTAAAAATCATCTACATGGATGCAAAGACTAAAGAAATCATTAAACTTTTTGCATGTCTATTTAATAATCATTTTAATTATAATAAAATTAATTATATTAAGGGTGTATTCGATAAAAAACTCTTCCACCTTCAACAGCTCGAAATTTTCTGATACAATTTCTGATACATTTTTTAAAAGTAGAAACATGAGACTTGCTGGGGAGATTTTTGAAGAGACATATAAGGTGCCGTGTGATGTCATTTTACGCTCAATTCATTAGAATTCGATTTATAAACAATTATCTTCTCAGTATGAGACACGTAGTATGACAGATACGGCACTTCGAGTAGTTTCTAAATAAGAGAATCTGCGAGTTTGATGAGTTTGAGAGCAAAAGTGAATTAAAAAATAAATCGGAAAATAAGCAATTTGAATCGATATACACCCTTAAGTGAAAATCATATGAAATTGACTTATTTTTTGCAATTTTTAATAACAAATGACTGGAAGTATAGAAAAGCTACAAAAAAAATGCCACCCCTCTCTTTTTTCTTTTTAATTTCTTTTATTTTTTCAAGATGTAAGTACTGAATTCGTGAAAATTTTTTACTTTTAGTTTTCAACGGATTTATACGTTTTAGGAGTCAGAGATACCAAAAAATATGTTTTTATAAAATGCCAGCCTGTGATTGTGATTCTGTATGGATGTATCTGACACAAATTTCGTGGGCATTCTATCTCAAAAACTAATGCATAAAATTTCAAAATAAATTATATTCAGTTAGCCCCTGATATAAATTGGTGCTGATTACATTTTGGTGTAGGTCGCTCAACAGATTGCATATGATGCATTTTTTACAATTTCCCCAATCGCTCAATCTCTAGAACTAATGCACGGATTTTCATCAAACTTCAGATTCGGTTAGTCTTTAATATTACTTGGTGCTTACATTTTGTTGTAAATCACACAACAGGTAGCACTGCAGTGCTGCAATTTTCCCGATTTCCACAATAAACCTATATCATCTCAAGGACTAATGCATGGATTTTCATCAAACTTCAGATCTAGTTAGGTGTTGCAGATTAAGTTTCGGTGTAAATCAACCAACAAGTCGCGTTGCTAAGCTGAATTTTGAATGATTTCAGTACTAGTCATATCTCAAAAACTAATGAAAAGAATTTCAGACCATCAGAGTCCCATAAATCAGAGTCCCATTTTGCAAAAAATTTACTAGTCATGAAATTCCAGGACGACCCTGTAAAATGTTATTTTTCCTTACATTTCCCAGGATATTCATATTTTGTTCTTCTTCTCATGATATCAAAAAATAAACAAACGAATAAATTACTTTTAGGTAAAGTCAGTAATAGTTGCGTCCCCTCCCTTCCTTCTTAAATCCCTATTTTGCTTTCTTATAGGTTTTTTTTTTTTTTTTTTTTTTTTTTTTTTTTTTTTTTTTTTAAAGAGAAAACGTAACCTGTCTACTCCAAATTTTCTCTATAATTTCAAAAAATATTAGTGTAATATAAATAACAGAAAAAATAGAATTTTTATAAAGAAAAAAAAATAATAATAATGATTTTGGCCATTTATCCCAGAGCTCAAGTTTAGGTACCACACTTGAGCAGAATAAATGCCCCATTCTTAAAAGAATGTCAAGCATTAGTAATTAACATTTATTAATTCAAAAACTAGACTTGAATTTGACACAATATTCTATTTACATGGAATTTAGGAAGTTAAAAAATTTTATTAATAAATCATGAATAGAAAAATTTAACTTTTCACTTACACTTTTCAACTTTTTCATTTTACCGGGAAAAACTGCAATTAGATAAATATTATGGATTGTGAAATGTCTCATGTAGCCAAAGTAAACGATCAACAGACTTCCTTTCTCCAATAATGCAGCATACAAATTTTGAAACTAATCGTACAATTATAATGAAGGAATTCTAACTTCTTTAACTCTTCACTGCTGTGACTAAAACTGTCGCATACTCTGAGCTGTCTATTATACCACTTCATCAAAGAAAGAATAAAAAACTCGATTAACTCACATGATAGCATATTTGTTATAAACTTTTTGCACAATACTATTGCAGCTAATTTTCACCTTTTCAAAAGTCTGTTAGGCTAATACTAGATCTCAAAAAAAAAAAAAAAAAAAAAAAAAAAACTTCACTAGCATTTGTAGTTGAAATTCAATTAAGAGATAAAATGTGAAATTTCAAAGCTGTGGTCTGTGAGATGGCAAACAGAAATTAGGGTTTAACCTAAACTTAGAAAGTTTAAAACCGAGGCTTCTTATATTCGATGTACAAATTCTTAGAAATAATTCGGGAAACGAATTCAAAATTCTCAAATTAAATGAGTTAAATTTTATGTTACATAATGCTTGAATTCGAAATATTCTTTTTATATTCTGTGGAAAGTTTAACTTCTGTAATTTAAACTAAGGGGGGGGGGGTAGCAAAAAAATTATCAACAGTAGAAGACATATTTTTAATACATGAATTGGCGTAAAGAGGAATTATATAAAATTGTGATGCCCCTGTACTAAGAGTTTTGCTGTATAAATGACATACTTAAGAAATTTTAAATTTCTTATTTGTATTTAAATTTCTATTAAGTGAATCTGGAACTTCTGATGTACAAAATGTGAACATTCAAAGTTTTTAAATTTCCCTTTTTCTCGTAATGTTAATTTATTACACAGTGTTTATTTACTTTTTCTATCATAGTTGTGTCGTGGAGTACCTGGCTTGTAGTGACGCAAGAAAAAGAAAAAAAAAAAAAAAAACAGAAAAAAGAAAAGCATGCAAAATTGGCCAGAGAATTTAGTTTACTATTAATAGCGCGTTTGAAGCGGCTTTTGTATATTTTAAGGGAGAGCCGAACCCCATTTTCGGCCAAAAATCATCAAAAATTCAATTTTTTTTTTTTATTTCAGAAAACGATAAAATACATATTTACGAATATCCATGCAAAATTTCAAAACTCGGGGACACTTGGAACAGGTAGCAAATGAGCTTTTTTCACCTGTCGTCACTAGAGTTTAAAGGACTAGCGGCCATTTAAAATGTTTTTTCCTGAAAATGACTTTTTCCATATTTTGCCTAAGTTCAAAGTACTAAGGCTCAGTGGTAAAATGTTTTAGAAACAAAGAGTTTATATTTTTAGAATCTTAAAAAAATTGCAACAAAAGTAAGGAGAGATTTATTTTTAACTATTTCTGAAAATTTTACATAAATTGGTAAACATGAAAATTATAACGAATTTAAGGAAATTTATCATACGTAATTTCTTTCTTTTTTTTTAGCTGATTAAAATAAAAAATTAAAAATATTACTCCCTAGCTCGTTTCCATATACTATAACACTATTTAAGAAATTTTAGTAATACCAAAATATTGAAAATTGTATGAGGAGTAGTAATTTTAAAAAGTGTATTTTTCCACAAGAAAAAAAAAATATACAGTTGGCAAAAAAAGTATTTGTACACTTCATTTTTTTAAATTATAATGAAATTAAACAAAAGATTTAAGCAAAAAATACTGTAATACATTAATTTAACGCATTATAATATTATAGAAGCAAAAACAAAATTAAACGAATCGATTTTTTACATTATAATAAACAAATATACAAAAATATAATGCAAAAAAAGTATTTGTACACTATATTAACGTAATATAATTAATGAAAATTTAGTAAAATGATACAAATTAATATTTTGTGCGAATTCATTTAGCGTTTATGACTACTTCTAGATGGTGTGACATGGATTCCATCAACTTTTTTGTATCGGTCTGGTAAATGTTATTCCATGACACAATAAGAGCTTCTTTAAAACTGTTTTTTACCAATACATTTTTTTTTTCGGATTTTTGCATCCAATAGCATCTGCAAATTTTCTATTGGATTCAAGTCTAGAGATTTTAGAAGAATTACCAGTCGTCTTGGAGTATTGTCGTAAGCATGTGCTGATGATTACAGCAGTATGCTTTGGTCTTTATCCTGCAGAAAGTGAAAAGCTTCCTCTATGCATAATTTCTTGGCACAGTTTAATAAATTATGGCGCGACACATCAATGTATGTTAAACCTGTCTTTCCATTGTCAATAAATTTTAAATGTCCTGCTCCATTAGAAGCTATGCACCCCAAAATTATAATATTCCCCCCAACATGCTTGATAGTTTGAAGTATACATTTTGGAATTAGAACAGTTTTATTTTTACGCCAATATTTTCGAATGCTTGATGGTAAGAAAATTTCGAATTTTCCCTCATCAGAAAAAATTACTGTTTTCCAAAAATCCAATGATTTACTTCTGTATGCGAAAGCGAATAGTATGCGTTTTCGCCTATTTGTTTCGCTGATGAATGGATTTTTCCTTGAGGTTCTTCCTTTTAAATCTGCATTGAGAAGAATATTTTTTATTGTTTGAGGTATTACTCTAATGCGAGAAGATGTCGCAAGGTCTCCAGCAAATTTTTGAACCGAACGCATAGGATTTTTTAAAGCTTTTTTAACAACACTCCTTTTTTCCCTAATTGTTAGTTTGCTAAGAAGTCCTGGTTTTCATTGAATTTCGATGCTTTTAATTTATTCATAGTTTCTCACTATACATCCAATAGTTGTAAATGGTAATTTAATAGCTTTTACAAATTCTTGTTGCGAATTTAAATTTTTATTATGCTCAATCATAGGATTTCATATATCTAGAGGTGCCTCTCTAGTATTAGGTTCTATACTCAATTATTTCAAGAGCAAATTAGATTAAATGTCAGAAAAATATAATATGAACTCAAATTTATTATCAGCTTCTTTAAAAGTAGTCCTTTGAACCATAAACACTATAAAACACAGTACATATCAGGATGGAGAAATGTACAAATACTTTTTTTGCAAGAAATTTTTAAACTTTTCCTATTAGAAAATTATTTTACATCTTTATCGAAATTTTCTGTTGTGTAATTTAAAACGCACGATAAACAGACTGTATTAAAACTATTTTTGACAAAATATCTGTTTTTATTTAGTTAAAAATTAAAAATTTTAGAGTGTACAAATACTTTTTTTGCCAACTGTATATGTATACACTATATTGCCATTGATTATGGGACACTTGCGATTTTAGACATTTTACTAAATATCTAGAAAAATACATGAGGAATCATCTCGAAACTCTTAGTGTATAAATATAATAGTATACGTCATACATCTCCGTGAAGATTTTTTACCGAAACGCCATAGGGGACCGTCAACAAATTAAAAAAGAATGAATATCTTTTGAATAACCCTGTCAAAACTAATGTAGAGAAAGCGCTCAAACTCTAGATTATGATTGAATGCCTTATTGTAATATACTGTGTTCATTTTTATGCAAATAGCATGCACACCCGCAGAGTAATTAAGGTTTTTATAAAAATGGTCCCAAATTTTTCCAAGTTTTTCCATTATAATTTTCAGAGTTCTTAATATAAAATAATATTTTTTTCATAAAATATGACAAACAACATTGCACACAGTACCCTGTAATCAGAAGTAATAAATAATAAAAATTCTATGAAAAATGAGTAGGTTTACTATATAATTCTTTACTGCGCATGCGTCAAAGATATCAAAATTTCATTTGCATATAATGTTAGCTAAATGTATAGAGCAACTTTTGTAAAAGTCTCAAAATCATAGCTTGAAAATTCTGAAAGTAATCGTCTATAGAAAAGGGACAAAATCCGTTGTTTCCAAAATGAAGCAAAAAAATGAGGGATTTTATCCAAATGCAGTAGTACATCCCATATTGTATATTCCATATTGACACTAATCAATGAATATATGGATACAACCCCTCTTGTTTTTGCTTCATTTTGAGAATAACGGATTTTCGACTTATTCAATTGACGATTATTGTCAGAATTTTCAAGTTATGATTTTGTGACTTTCACAAAAGTTGCTCTATACATTTAGCTAACATAATATGCAAATGAAATTTTGATATCGTTGACGCATGCGCGGTAAAAAATTATTTAGTAAACCAACTCATTTTTTATACAATTTTCATTATTTTTTAATTCTGATTACAGGGTACTGTGAGCAATGTTGTTTGTCATATTTTCTAAAAAAAAATAATATTTTACATTAAGAACTCTGAAAATTATAAGGAAAAAACTTGGAAAAATTGGGGATCATTTTTATAAAAACCTTAATTACTCTGCGAGTATGCATGCTATTTGCATAAAAATGAACAAGGCTTATTACAATAAGGCATTCAATCACAATCTAGAGTTTGAGCGCTTTTGCTACATTAGTTTTGACAGGGTTATTCAAAAGATATTCATTCTTTTTTAATTTGTTGACGGTCCCCTTTGGAGTTTCGGGAAAAAATCTTCACGGAGATGTATGATTCATACTATTATATTTATACACTAAGAGTTTCGAGATGATTCCTCATGTATTTTTCTAGATATTTAGTAAAATGTCTAAAATCGCAAGTGTCCCATAATCAATGGCAATATAGCGTATATATTTTTTAATATAAAGTGAATTTTTTTGCTAATTATTCCTTACAAAAAGATTCTTAAATAGTACACCAAAATTCATTACTTTAAAATCAATGATAAAAATTTTGAGGTTTTTCTTACGGGTCTCCCTTAAAGACTTTCGGAAAAAAAGTCATATTTTAGTCACAACATGTCGTCACTAAGCAGTGTCATTTTAATCACAGATGTCACTCGATCACTGTGACTTCAGGTGGCACCATTGAAGCTATGTTTACTTTACGAGTATAGAATAATTACGCGCTAAAAGGAAAAGTAGCTAAGCATATTCTTCATGTGAGCACCTCCTCCCCCAGACATTTTTTTATTATATATTCTTTTAAATGCTGATGTGCTACTAATATAATAGAAACATAAATGGGGGAGGAGGGGGGGCTAGGGGATCTTACAATAAATAAATAAATAAATAATAAACGTATTAGCTCATTATTTTGAAAATTCTGTGAAAACACAATATTTATGTAACCGAATCACAGAAATAAAAAATGCATATTAAACCTACATAAAATTACTTAAAATGTTTTACAAATATCAATATATTAGTTAATATTACCTAGAAATCTTCAGAACCCACATGCGTGCATTTTCAATGGGGAAAGATGTCTGATTAGAATAAATATCAAATGTAAATAAAAGTTCTATTTCTTTCAGTATCTTTCCCCTTTGAAAATGAATGCATGTGCGTTCAAAATATTTCAGGGTTATATTAACGAGTATCTTTATACGTTTGTAACACTTATTATGTAATTATACTTATGTTTTAAAGTTTACATAAATAAGAAGGTGAACGACACTAGTTTTAATAAAGTGCTTTGACTCAATAAAAGTGCAACAATGAATTATATTCAAACCCTCAATTCCCTTTTTAACGTCTGCTCAATTTAAGTTTTACACTCTTATAACTTTGAATCACTTCTTTTAGTGTAAACTTGGTATTTTCTACATTTACACACTTCTCTGAGTTTATTAACTGATAACAACTTACAGAGTCAAAGTCAAAAATTATACACACAAAAAACAGGTAATATTTTGTTCAAAGTGTGTAATTTTTATGACAAGTGGATTTAAATATTTACACACTTATCTGTGTATAAATTGTTATGTTTAAACATAATACCATAACAATTAATGTAATTTTGGGCATTTTTCTACATCTACACAATTATTTGTGTTTTTCAATTAAAAAAAAATGAACACTTAGTTTTATAAGCTAAAATGTACAAAAAATAGGTAAAACCTTTTAAAAAGTGTGTAATTTTTATGAGAAGCGTGTAATTTTAGAAATGTATTCACATATGTATGTAAATTTGACAAATTTACACATTTAATTTTTAGAATTTTTAATTACTTCATGATATTTTTTATCATGGCTACTTATAATCATCAGTAATGATTACAATAAGTCATTACTCACGGTTATATAGTTAATAAGATTTTGAAATGAGCATTTATGAGTAAATTTTGAGTTTCCGTTTCTTATAATACGAATAATAGACTGTTTCTCAGTTTTTAAAAATTCACTAAATAACTATTTTTCAAAGAAAAAAATTGTCGAAACAAAATTTGTTTGCATTACAGGTGAAGTTTGTTGAAATCTATTGAAATAAAAATTAATTCATTATAGCTGGAACACTTTTTTCAAAATAATTATCTTTGAAAATATAATAGGAGAAATTTCAGGTTTATTTAATGATTGGCACATCTATTTTCAAATATGATTTACTTAAGCTACTATATGACGTTCTTGGTTTAAGTTTAGAAACTAGCACTTTATGAGATTTTAATAATGTACTTATAGCAACAAAATAACTTAATCATTTGAAATTTTAGTATAATTGCATGATCTTTCTAATCAATTGTAGGCTCTAGTTTAGATATCTAAGAAGGATATTAATGCAAAAGTTAAATTGGATGCATTACTTAGGTAATGACAGGGGAAGAATAAATTAATTTATACGATACAAATCTCATGAAGTTTTAAGTAGATAATGAAACACTAAAAGATTACAAAAACGTACTTTAATTATAGACTTTAATTATAAGAATTTCTTATGCAATATATTTCAGCAGCAGACGATTATATGTTTCTTTACAGTTTAAAATTGCATTTTGTGCAGTTATAATGTGTGTAAGGGAGATGATTTAGAACTATTGACGGTTAACTATAATTAATGTTTATTGTAATAAATGTAATGTTTAACTGTAATGTAGACTTTTGCTAACAATCAGTTAAGAGTACATTAAATGAATAAAAGGTATTTTACTGTGAAAAATAAGTATGAGTGGATAGATACTTCATAATTTTTAAATTAATATCAGTATGGAAATGAACGCTAGTTCGAATTCTTTGTCAGCTATTTCGAGAAAGTATGGAGATTTAGAGGTTGTATGTTGATTGAATAACATTCATTCTTTTTACATATCAAAAGAAGACATCGTTATCTCCTGTTATTTAATGAACTAAAATTGTAGTATTTCTTTGCTCGTATCTAGAAATGAAAAAGTCTTCCACTAAGTACAAACCAATGTTTCCAATTTTAAATCTAAAGACTTTTTTCTGTACAATTATAAATCTGCCTAAGCTTCATAAGTTTTCAGATGAATTGTCTGTAAAGAGAGTTACACTCAAACCAAGTTTAAATTATAATAAAAACTAAGTAAACGTTTCCAAAATAAATTTTTTAATACATTAATTTTTCTGAATTTTAGACAAATGGATTATTGAAAAAAATAAAACTTCGTTTAATCGTATGATCTTTCATATTTATCTCATTTAAAGTTTAGATTCATTTATTGCGAAAATTCTTAATGTAGTTGTGCTGTGATTGATGACTGATGGAGGAAAAAGTGAAAAACGTAACAAAAAGATGATCCAAACTGTCGTGTACTTAATGAAGTTCCCTAAAATGTCATTTTTAGCTAATTTACTTTTGTAAAAATTGTGCTTAAAACTATGATCAGCTTTCCTGATAACTCATTATCAATTATTCTGCACATTCCTTGTGAAAAATCAGGTTGAAAAAAAAAAAAAATGTATAACATTTCTTAATGATTGTACATTTTATCTTAAATGTTTGCGAAATGTGCCTTTTTCCGTACCGATGAATATATTTATATATTAAGTATTATACAGTATTCCATGCAGTTCATTATTCATTATTTTTCAATTAAATTTTAGACTAGTCCATAGAACGATGGGTACATACCCATCATTCTATGGAGTTCCTTTACCTGCGGTCTATTCTGTTGAGTGTCTAAATGACAGACCAGATGTCATGATCTACAAGGTTATCTGAGTGAGAAGTGCTCACCGGTTGTCGTGCCCAGTTTGATTAAACGGTAGAGTATTTGTATTGTAAGCCAAATATCTGGGTTCGATGGCCGTCCTGGGTAATTTTTCGCTCAATTGGAAATATTTAATTCGTATGATAACTTATGAGTTATGAGTTTAAAAAAATTCAATTTATCTACGTACCCATCGTTCTATGGAGTTCCTTTACCTGCGGTCTATTCTGTTGAGCTGTATAAACGACATACTAGTTGTCATGACCTACAAGGTTATGTGAGCGGGAAATGCTCACCGGTTGTTGTTCCCAATTAGCTTAAACGGTAAAGCATTGGACTTGTAAGCTAAGTATCTGGGTTCGATTCCCGGCCTGAGCAATTTTTTGCTCTTTTCAAATATGTCGCTCAAATTTTAATATTTTTAGAGGATTTTTTTTTTTTTTTTTTTTTTTTTTTTTTTTTTTTTCATAGATAGCTGAGGACGATCCACAACCGGCCTAGTTTTTACTTTTTCAATTTTGGTTTCAGATTTTTTAAAAGTTACTTTAACGTTCAAAATTGGTTCTGAAATTGAAGCTATCATAATATAAAAAAATTATAAGCAAAATCAAAAAAGTAAAAACTAGGCCGGTTGTAGATCGTCTTCAGCTATCTTATGAAAAAAAAAATCAGCCAAAAACATTAAAATTTGAGCGAGATATTTGAAAAGAATGCTCCCGTAGACTTTACATTTTCATCTGGGTCTTTTTCGGTGACTATTGTGAGATCTTAACTCAATTTTTGCATATCACGTTGTGTGTATAAATTCTGCATGTAGGACTATGCAAAATATATTTCTAGGATTACTGAGTATAATCGAAAATAGCTTAAAGGCGTTTTACTAATGAGTTATGCATTTTTACATAGAACTACATATAGTATACTAGGATATGCTTGCAGATTAAAAATAAAATGGTATACAGGACCACGCAAAGAATTGGATACATAGCCATTAATCGAAGACGATAATAATATCTGGAATCGTGATTTCAGTAGTTTTAACCCTTTCGACTGTAGCGTCTCTTACACAAATTTTATTCTGTCGGCACCAATTTTTTGAAAAGAAGTTAATCAATTTTTGTACTGAAGCATTTTTCCATAAGAGTGCATAAGTTAATGCACCAAGATCTGAATATTTACAAAGCTAAGTTACAGTACGAACGCGCTCATTTAACATGTTTGACGTACTATTTTTGATTTGTTAATATTTTCAATAGTTTATATTAATTTACAAATAATGAATTTTATCTCCGAAATTGAATTGAATAGTTTATGTACACGGGGTTCCAAAAGTTAAACAAGGAACACGAAATGGTCATTTTGTTATTAGTATTCAAAACAACGTAATAATAGAAAATAGCTATCCCTATATCACAGCTAATCTATATGACCTCCCATTCATACAATATTTTGTCACAACAACCAGAGTCACGAATCAAAATATATCTTTCATTGTTCTCGTAATTAATCTTAAGTAAATATCTTTTTGTGTCTCAGTTGAGAAGTTGCTATTCTCTTGCTTTACAAGGGGTTCCCAAGTGGCATTACAATGAAGTCATTTTGTTATTATCATTATACCATTATTTGGAGATTATATTTTGAAGTAACCATGATATTTTTTTCTGACAAGACAGTCACCTGAAAGTCATCATGCAACTTCATTATGAAATTATTCTGTTATATATTACAATGCAATACATATGTTGACTATACAATAGAGGCCGACTGACAGCCGCATTAGAATCACTCGGTGATTTTATTGTCAAGTCACTAAGAAACTCGTCACAAACAACAGTTACAATGACTTCTCCCAGGAGTCACCAAATGATGGTTACTTGCGAGAGATAATAAGACGCATGAAAAATATCACTAATTATTTCACCGAAGTGACTGTTACACTTATGATAATTTTTTATGGAAAAGCGACGTCATACAACTAATTGTACGGTCGGGATACTACCTATTTGCTTCACCTAATGCTTTTATTATTTCTTCTGAATACTCATAATTAATAAAATTAGTATCTTGTGCTTGTTGATTAAATGTCAGAAACTAGTGTATTTATTATTATAAACGCCATTTCTTTATATACTGCAGAAGTTTGTCTCATAAAATAGACAAAAATAGTAAATGAATGCCATTTAGATAAGAGACTAAACTATTATATTTAAATTTTTTAAGGTATTGCGTTCATTAAAAAAATTTTGATTCATTTGTGAATTCAAAAAAGCTTATTTTTTTATTTTGATAATTTCCGATAAAAAGAATTGTTTAAATTAACTAAATTTAAAAAATTCAAAACGAATACCGGTTCATTTATCTTTTTATTATGAGAGATAAATATGAATTTAACATGAAATTTTTTTTTCATAGAAATTAAGCTTATGAAAAATCACTAACTTATATCTTTGCTTTATATAATGCTCTTTAAAAGAGGCATAAAAGCAAACTGTCTTTTATTGGAAATTACATACTTTCTAGAAATCGATCTTCACTTGCTAAATCTAGGTATAGCTCTTATAAATTAAAGTTAATCTAGCTTATCTCTTACGAGAAAGTAAACATCTTCCAATATATAAAAGTAAATAAACACAATTTATATTTTAGATTATGTATTTATTTTAAGGGTTCGTATAGTGTAAAAGGTCTTCAAATTATTTTATTAAATAATGTTAAGATATATTACAGCATATTTTTAGAAGGATTTCGTTTCTCGTTAGTCATACTTTTCTTCACACTAGCAGTGAAATTATATTTTCGTGTAAACAGTGTAGATGAAATTGCGGTATTGATATCTATGTTAAAATATTTCTTTATCCCGATGACAAGATTTTTCGAATTTAATTTATTATCTTTATAGCAATATATAAATAATAGACATAATAAAAAAGCTAATTAAATTTTCGTTTTATGATTCTTCTATATAAATTACATAAACATTGGATCTACACTCCCTCAGTTTTGTTAAAGTATCTTAATTTTAAATAATAAACTTTTTTATATAAACGCGTGAATAAAGAAGCTAATCAGAAAAAATAACATTTGTTATGCTTATAAGTTAACTTTGCGTTGAAAATTTTTCAGAGAATTTTCTGAAGAGTAAATTTAAAAGCTAAATTATTGAACTTGTTAAAATAATAAACATATTTGTTATACAAAATATTTCTTTTTAAAGTATAGGCTTGATCGAAATCGTGACCCAACTAATTTAGAATTATTCATATCACAAACGTTTCAAATCTCACAGCAAGTAGGATTCATCGAATATGAGTGACAAAATGCCACAGCAATCACATTTTTTATAAACAATAGTTCCCAAAAGGTTTTAATTTAAGATTAACTTAATATATTATAATCGCTAACTAATCACTTGTAATTAAGATTAAATAAATCTTCATGTTATTTGGTAAGTAATCTATAATGCTAATTATTTATTACACTAAATAAAAATTGCATAAAAAAACATTTTTTTTATACCACACACATACATATCAAATGCCAGTGGATGAATTTGATTCTCGTAGATTCTGAATAACATACCAGATCAACTAATGTCAAAACTTTTTTTCTCTTATAATATCTTCCTAACCTTATAAATGGACGTTTTGATGTGACAAAATCATGTTCCAAATTATTTCCAGTACTTATATACAAGCTTATATATTACAGTAAATCTCAGCGGATGAATTTGATACTCGTGAAATATCAATGACATAATACAACGACTAATTATTTTCCTCTTAAGCAATATTTCCTAATCTTTCCATTTTGGGAGTCACTTAATATTATGGATAAATATGAATGACTATTTCATTCATACAGATGATTAATTCGTATTATGGTTTCCTTATTTAACAATTTAGAGGCATAAATGTAATTTTTTTAAAACATCCAATAGGAAACTCGGCAACAGACATTTATATTATTATTCTAATAGCGCCTCATAAAAGCATAATGGTATCATAAAAATTAAAACAATTAAAACCATTTCAATAAAATAATTTTTATATATTGTTATGAATCAACAGTGTAAGTATATTTATGATTTACAGGCTGTAAGTTAAATTGAAAAATTGAAAACATTGCTTTTAATTTTTTTAAACGTTTATGAGGTCTCTTTGAAATTATCAACAATTCAATAAAATAATCCAATATTGCTCAAATTATTTATGAATTATGTTTGTCTGTCCGTCAAGTTATCGATCAATCGGTTGTTAAAATGTTGTAAAAAAACTTTCAAATTTAGCGTAATAATTTGAAATTTTTACCAAATTTTCATTTAAAGATAAGAGTGCGGTACCGTTTGACTGGGAATTATGTTTACTTTGCGTTCATCTTTTAATGTGTATTTCAAAGCTTTCATTCATATAGTTTGAAAGCAAACACAATTTCAAGTCGAACGTGCTTTAGCGTCTCTGTACTATAATTTAGTGATAAAATTGGTGATCACGATGTGTTTCAAAGCTGGTACATAAACACAAATATGTAAAAAAATTCTCTGAATTGTTTTCGGTAGTGCAATTTATTAATTTGAAGTAGGAATCACCGTATATTTGAAATTCCTTTTACCAAACGGTAAAAAAAAGTTTCCTCCATTTACTTCAAAGAAATAGTTCGTTTTCTTACTTAAATTCTCTAAAGTAATCAATTTAATTTTTTTAATACTAACATTAATAAATTCTAAATTCAAATAAAATAATTTAAATTCTCTAATAATAAATTTTATTTAATTTATTCAGAGTTTAAAACCAACTAGCATTATTTTTTAATATCAGTTAAGTTGCAGTTTTTCGTAAAGGTTGTTATAAAGAATAATTTATAAAAATATTTAGAGAATTATTGTCGTTCAATGTATATGCTTACATACAGGAATGTATATTGCTTAATTTTTCAAAACAAAAGCTTCATAGTTAAATGTTTTAAAGAACCTTTTTTTCGGAAATCCGTATGATTTACGCAATTAAAATTTAAATACTTTAATAGTTATGAAATTGAAATTTAATAACTTTTTTCAGTTTTTAATCAATCTGAATCATTAGCGCATATAAGAGTCAGTTTTAGGAATTTCTTTCTTTATTCAGAAATTCCTAATTCGTTTCAGGAATTATGAAAAAATAATATTTTACTTTTTGTAATCAATCATTATTCAGAATTTCTCAAATAAAATTAGAATTTCTGAATAAAAAAATAAATTACTGAAATACGGGCATAAGCACTAATTGTGCTAATGGTTTCAAAATGTATTGCTTCTATCGAAAGTCATAAAAATGCTTGTGTGTCATTTTTCATTTCGAAGAAAGTTATTTTAAATTCAGTTAAGTTCCTTGAGAAGAGTGTCACATATGTGTGCCACATAAGGTGCTTCAAATCCTTTATTATTCCTAACGGTAACTTTTAATTGTAAATTATGCTTCATTTAAAAAAGAGCCTTTTGGCACTTAAATTGGACAATTTTTTTTAAAGCGGTAGTAAATAATTAAAAATATTGTAAAGAACGCTCGTCGCGAAGCAGCTAGCATCTACAACTATTTCACATTACAATTAATTAAATAATTTTGCATAGAAGCAAAAATAAAAATGCAGTACAGAAAATTCGGTTTAATAAAAACTTGTATGACAGTCAGCTCGTTCAGCTCATCTATAAGAGTCGGTAGAGGAAAAAGTACACACCTGTTGCTATTGCAAACTGTGTTTCTGGAAAATGATGGAAAATTTTACTCTAATGGACGGTCCCATGATTACACACGATCATGTTATTTCTGAAATAATCTTTAATGCATTCATTACGAAAGATAGTTGCAACATTCATGTTGGCGAAAACGTGTCTTTATTCATGCTGGTGGTATTCCCAAGAAACAAATAAAAAAATTACATAATCGCAATATAAAGTATAAATATTTTAATTTTCAAATTTACTTCAAATTTCATAACAACATTAAACTTTCTTTGTTTAGGTATTTTAATGAATATAAATGTCAGATCATTTTAGTTTCGTTATAATATTAGTAGAAATACCTTTTAAGTAAATTGAAATATTAAAGTATTATTTTGGGGGATATGTTTTAGATTGTCGAAAATATCATATTTGTCTCCTGCTATTTCTTTTTTTAAATTTGGTTTCCTGAGGCTATTTGGACATAGATTTATAAGTATGAATGCTTGTCAATGCTAAAATTTTCTGATATTCCTTGTTGTGCAGTATTTTATTTAATATTTTATACATGATCTTTTGATGTAAAACTTAATATAGGTATTCATAGTAATTCAAAACATTTTATTACCATATAACATACATTAGATTATTCATAATTAAAAATGTTTTTGAATATAAAATACCTACATCATGCATTGTATCTGGCTTTTCAGTGAAAATATTTCATAATAAAGTGAAGGAAATGTTTTTTCAACTGTTTCAAATGTTTTTTTTTTTTTTTTTTCAAAAGGGGACTAGCATATATAGTGGTATATTAACACCTTGGATGAACGAAACTAACTCTGCATTTTGCTTTCATGTCCAACAAATAAGGTTTAGAAATATCAGCCAGGTATCGTCCGGATAGCTCAGTATGTACATCATGGTAACGGCAACCAAAGTATCCAAATTCGAGTCATGGTATGGGTATTTTTTCGTTCTTTTGGAATAAATCTGAAATGTGCCATTCCAACTTTGAAGCAGAAAACATTTCATTTTGACCTTTTTTTAAGGAAAGAAATCTAAATTATTACACAGATTTAACACCAGCATACTCAAAATTAGAATCTTTCTAACTCTCACCAATGTTTACAAAAAATGCATAAACTATATGGTTTTCTGTGTTAATAGGATCCAAAGAACTCAAATAACGTGAAAAATGTGGGTGTTAGTTTTGAAAAATGACGCATGCCAGGACATTCAAAATTACCAATGAGACACTTCTGTTAAATAACAAACTCAGTCAATAAACTTTTCATCATTTCCAATAAAATTGAATAGTTAAAATAATAAAACTTGATAAAAATCCCTATAAAACCAAAGCAATTCACAGGACGTGTTTGAGCTGTAACATGTCCTTAAGGGGCCACTTCACTCAAATGAAAAGACCCGTTCGCTAATGTTAATCCTATGGAAGAAATTTATAAAGATATCTCTATTGCATTTTAATATTTTTAAGTGATTCTTTTTGCATTGGATACCTGAGATTGATCTGAATGCAGACCGTTTTTTACTTTTTCGATTTTGTTTACAGGTATTTTTTATGAGGGTGATTTCGCTTTCCAAACCGGTTCTGAAAATGAAAGCATTCTCGTAAAAAATATCTGTAAACGAAATCAAAAAATTAAAAAACAGCCTGCATTCAGATCAATCTCAACTATCCAATGCAAAAAGAATCATTTAAAAATATTAAAATGCAACCGAGATATCTTTATAAATTTCTTCCATAGGATTAGCAGTAGCGAACGGGTCTTTTCACTTGAGTGAAGCGGCCCCTTAACCTGTCATTAGCTACTGAAAATAGTCCGAAATTGGACAAGGTTTGTTCTTTCTTGTCTCCTTTGGAACACGTGTTTTCAGTAGCTATTGACGGGGTGTTATATTTCCCCATTCGAAACGCGTTCTATAAGTTTTTTGACTTTATCGGAATTTATAGAATTTTTTTAAAATTTTAATTGCGATTTGTCTCCAGTTTTTTTTTTCTGTTTCAATTGACAGTTGGATAATGTTTATAAATTTGATTTGTCTGTTAATCTTTCTGCCTGTTCTCTAATTCGCGTAAATAAAAGCGATTGCCATAAAATTCTAAGTTTTCAGCGTGCTGTGTAGCATACATACTTGTATCTAACATACTTACGTCTTGTTGTAAACTGCTACTGGTGCAATAATAATTTGCATTGAAAATAAATACCTCGCGCATCTGTCCAAAAAGAATGTATTGTAACACACTTATGGCTGTTCTTTACCCCAACCTTGCTTCTTTCAGTCAAATTTATAAATTTTTTGTTTAGAAATGTATTAATTTGGCAAGTGCACTTACTGGGAAACGTTATAACTGAACTTTTTTTTAATTAATCATTGAAGCAGAAAATCTTTTTGAGAAAGCATCAAGTTCACATTTTTATTAAGACGATGAAGATAGTAGTGTAGCAAAATAACACCCACATCCTTGTTGCTGTATACATGGCGTACCTGATAATGTAACTAAAAGAAATAAAAACAACTACAACATTTAACAAAGATCGCCATACAATGCAAGAAATGAGTATAGCCCATCATTGCAATACAGAAACATCTTGAACATATGAGCCCTTGAATTGCAAATTCCCCACTTGTTTTTCTATTCTCCAAAACATTGCATATATTTGTATTTGAATGTAATATATAACAACCAGTAACACTATATAATTATCATCTTCGTTAATAATTATAGAATAAAAAAATTAATTGTTACTAAAGTGATATTAATACATCATATATCATTTAAGAAATTAAGCAAGAGCAACACTAAGTTTTAAATATTCTTTATTGAAACTAGCTGAGATGCCCGACGTTGCCCGGGCCCGTAATTATATTCTAAAACTAACCTGAAATTTGTATTGCAAAATGTCATAAAAAGACCCAATCTCGTACCGAATCCCCGGTGCCTATGGTACCATTTAGCAGAAGTGCTGTGCACACACGGCAAGAAAAAAAAAAGATGGTGGAGAGAGGAGGGATTTTCTGGAATTTTTTAGTTTCACATTTAACCACCAAGGGGCGAACTCAACAAAACTGTTTCTGAATTTAAGAAAGATATTTAATGAAATTTTTCTATCTTGCTTTTATACCTCTGGACCGAGTTGGCGCATTGCCAAGATTTGCTTCCTCTGGACCGAGTTGGCGCATTGCCAAGATTTGCTTTCGCCTGTGCCTCAATTATCCTCAGAATTCCTTTTATATATATAGATTAAAAATTGCAAAAGCATACGTATGACTTTGAAAAAACAGTTTAACCGAATTTGAGCTTCCTACGGAATGATAAAGAATAATGGAGGAACATTTTTTTAAGCAATTGTTTAGTATAAAATTCAGCTTCCAACATTCTAGAATTTTTCTATTCGAATAAACAAAATTAACCCCGAAAAATTCGTTTAAACAAATGTTTCTTCTATCTGTGTTGTTATTAAAAGAATTCATTTAGTTAATAAAATTTCTGATTTAAAGTGGTTTGAAAAGTTGTTCAGCTATGATGTACCAATATTCACTTCAGTTTTTTAATTTCAAAATCTTAATAATTTAAACTGAGATTTGGATGCACGTTTTCTAGCCAATTTGAAAATATAATATGATCACTGTAAAAAATTTTGCGTAAGGTTCCTAAGAAAACATGTGGCAGCTATTCTGCCACAGGTTTTCCCAGGAATTTAATCCAAAAAATGCCAGGAAACTTACATATGCCAGGAAAGTCCAGAAATCTATAATCTGGGATGTTACTCATGAAATATCAGTTATGTTTCACCATTCTGAAAAGTCTAGAAACCTTTTATGTGTAACGTGACTCATTAATTTTCTGTTAGGTTCCACCGTTCTGAAACCTACAATCTGAAACATTACTCGTGAAATCTCAGTTAAATTCCTCCATTCTGAAAAGCTCTGAAACCTATAATCTGGAATGCTACTCATAAAATCTCAGTTAGGTTCCACCTTTCTGAAAATTTCCGAAATCTTTAATATGGTATGTTACTCATAAGATCTCAGTTAGGTTCCGATATTCCGAAACGTATCATCTGGAACATTACTCATGAAAATTCATTTATGTTCCTTCATTTTGAAAAACTCTGAAACTTATAGCCTGGAACTTTACGCATAAAATCTTAGTTAAGATTCTTCATTGTGAAAAGATCTAAAACATTTCACGGAATACGGTAAATGTCACCGGGATATCCAGTGGCAGCAATTCTGCTATAGATTTTCACAGGAACTTTATTTAAAATTTGTTTGGAAAATTATGCAAATCTGAAAAGTTCAGAAATCGATAATCTAGTATGTTAAGGCCCTTTTACAATAAGTTACTTCTAATTTCTAGCATGATATTCAAAGAGTTTTAAGATGCCTTAGAGTTAGAGTTAAGTTTAGTTCTTGAACATGATACAGATTAATGAGTTAGTAATCTTTGTTGAGAATATAAACGATGATTACACAGCTGAAAGTTAAACATTGTATTGAAAATATTTCTAATTAGTTGCTTTCGTTTTTCAGTTGATAACACAAATCTAAAAAAATATACAGGATATCTATGAGTAAAATCTATTTTTAAATCATGGATATATTAAAATTACTTTTACAAAAATAAATTGGTTAGAATATTGATGCAAGGATAAATTATGATAAATATATACTTCAGAAACAGAAGAAATATCTAAATGAGTGATATTGTGTTGTGATCTACAAAAAAAACATGCTTAAGTTTTTCCACATTTATATCAAGCTCAACATACCAATTTGAAGGTGTAAATTAAGAGTTAATGTAACACAAAGAATACATTTTTGGCAAAATCTCGTACAAAGCAATTGTGTATTTTTAAAAAAACCTTTAGATGATTTTGCCACATTATTTAATAATTTAAACAGAATATCAACTTGTCATTTGGCTAGTACAACAGATTAGTCATTTAGCATAAAATGGTATGTTTAATCCAACAAAGCATTCTAAAAAAATTTTTCAGTATCTGAATATCTGCTTTTTTGGGGGAAGTATGTGGTCATTCGACGCTTCCCCCTCCCCCTTACCCCATTATCTTCATTTAAATTGGATCAATTACGTTTGATAATTCTATTCCTTATATAATTAACATAATACCACAGAAATCAATGAAAAAACGGTTTTTGATGCATGTGCTATACAGTACATAATTATTTTAAAAGATTATCCAAACCATTAAGGTTTAATTACACAATATTTCAAGGTAAGTTAAAATATGCACAAATTTGTGAAAGAGATTTTAAAGTTATATTCAAAAATAACTTTTTAATTGTAATTTAAGCATTAGCATCTTTAAAGGGATTCATTCATTTGGTTAAAGCACAAAATTCAATTTCAGATGTCAAAAGATACAAGGGAAAAAAAGAACAGCTGCCGAAAGAAGATAACCTTTTTTTTAAAAATTGAAAATCTTAATGCAGTGTTTTCCTGATACTTCAATTAAAATATATTTCTCAATTTGATATTATAAATTGCTGTACATGACTTATCGGAACAATTACCTATCACATAATGCTTTTTTAGAATCCCTTCGACTTGAGATATCGAGAATATTATGCAATTAAAAAATAATATAGTCAAAAATAAAAGTTCACAGAAGTTTCATAATATACACAAAACTTTATTGATATTATGGTTAAAATTACAATCTAGAATTTTATCACAGTTTGCTTAATTTTTCACATAAAGTAACTACTTTTCGAGTAACTACACTACCATTATTCAACTTCAACAATTTTAGTTCAATGAAAGCGTAAGTCCCAGTGCCTTTGAGAGAATATTTTATATTATAATAAGAATATAAAGAGATTGTCGAAACTACACTCTGTACAAATTCCACACCTTCAATTAAAATTTTATCTTCTACTTGCTTTCGTTCAGCTGTAGAGGGATTGTCTGTGTATCTGCAGATTCTCAAAGCTAAATGGTTCAGTAACTCACTTTTTTCTGTCCACTGCAAGCAATCTTCATTTAAAACTTTAGTTAGAGCAGAAGAAAAATGATGTGAAGGAATCTGAAAATCCTCGCGCCATGGGTGCTTTAATATACAAGTGACTGCTTATATTTAAAGAGCTGCTTTCCGTACTCGAATTTAATTCTGCTGTTCCAAAGTCTCCTTTTGTTTCTGTAAATGAGCTATCGTTACATTCAGATTTGATTATTATCCAAGGTGGCTACAAAGAAACAAAAATTATATTATATGTTTTATTTTTTATGCATAAATTATTGGATGCAATATTGTTTATTCAGTTTCTGTAAAAATCAAAATGTTTATTGGAAAAGTTATTCTCATTTGCAAAAACACTTTGTATTATGCATTAGCTTGAAATATAGAATTCTTGAATATGTGTCCTACAAAAGTCTGTAATAACAATACAAAAAGTACTACAACTACTTTTGTATATTCCCAGAATGTTTTTCAAAAAATAAAAGAAGTTTCAAAATATTCAATATATATCTTTTAAACAGGGGTTTTTTGCAAGTGCATTGTTGTCATGTTGCGCATGGCCAAGAATGAATATCTATGAATTATACAGGGATTTGTTCCATTTTTAAAAATGTATTGCAATATTTTGGATTTTAAGTGAAAAATTTGAATTTATTAGATAATAATTGGTTTATATATCGTTTAAACATTTTATTCTCAATTATATATTGATTTTGTAGAATCTCCAATCAGTAGTGTAACTATAGTTTTGAGTCCTCTGCAAAATTTTCCACAAGGCCCCCCTAGAATATATATCTATTTCTCATAACAAAATGGGGTTCCCGTTTCGTGACCCGTCTTGCGGGTATGATTTTTTTACGCGCAGATCAGTTTGGGAGTACGCAAAATGTACATTCGTTAGTCAATACAAAATGACTCGTTCTCAAAAGCCTAAAATGATAAACCGTTTATGACCGTTTAAGATGTTTATTTTTCACAATTACTTCCAAGCCCCTTCCTCCCGCCCCCCTACGTCACAGGGTTTTGCAGATCTCAGTTTTCCACTGTCCTCGATATTGATATACAATATAAGTTCATTTACGCTTCTTTATTTACATATCTTTTTTGGTTAGCTCCGTGCACTAAGCATAAAATTAGCAATTTCCATCGTCGAGTAACACTAAAAAACGTGGAGATAAACTTTACCGTCCTGAGTCTGCAAACTTGATGAGTGCTACTCGCAAAACATGATGGTTGTAAGATATATCGACACCAGGGATGAAAGGAGAAAAATTCGTTAATAATTTTCAGTCAAAATTAACGATTATTGCAAACACTAGAAGAAAGTAGATAATTATTTTTGGTTCAAAGGTTGTTTCACGGCTGGTGGGAGGGGATAGTTAATTTCGAAGAGATCATTTTTATCCGAGTTAATTACGCATACTATTATACAGTATGAAATATTTAAAACTGGTGTCGTAGTTTAGCTTAAAAAAAAAAAAAAAAATCCAGGAACGTGTAATTTTATGCTTAATACTGAATTTTTTTTAAATGTCTTTCTCCGACTTATTATACAACTAGCGGCCTTCGCCCGCTACGCTGGTCGGTTTATCTAAAGAAATCTTGAAGAAGTAGTTAGATAAGGTTCAGACATACATTAAAAAAAAAAAAAAGCAAGTCGATCATTCAAAAAACGTTGGGAAATATCAAATATTTACTGTAATTTTTTAAGAAAAACAAAGTTTCGAAAAAAAAAATTAAATCGAAAAAAAAATTACACTGACATATAAATGCAAGGAAATTTTCCCAGAGAGAAAATTCGCCTTGAATACAATATTTCAAATTCTTTTAATTGCTTATAGGCGTTAGTGCCAACATAGTGAAAAAAAATTCCATGCTGGGAATCGAACCCGGGCCATCAGTATGGCGCACTGACGTTCTACCGACTAAACCACATGGAACGACAGCCAGCTTGAAACTTTCTCATACTTAAGTAGACTGGCGAAAACATAACGATAGCGCGTTTTAAAATCGCACAGTGACATCTATTGGATTTTATATGTACTAAAAAACGTTATGTACTAAAAAACGTGAGCAGCGCACCTAATAGTTTCTTTTGTTTCTTTTTGTTACTTTTTTGTCTGTTGTCCGATTTTGATGAAACAAAGCCTATACTCTGCCCGGGAGTGTGCTTTCTTCATTAGTGAAAACCGCATAAAAATCCATTCAGTAGTTACGAAGATAACCTCGAACAAACAGACAGACAGACAGACAGACAAAAAATTCAAAAAATTTTTTTTTGTGTTTCATTGGTTTTTCTTTTATCGCCCTGACTCCATTTTTGTCAATTATCTTCAATGTACAGACACACTGGGTCCTACTGTTTTATTATATGTATAGATATGATTAAATTGATTTATGACAAAATTGATTTTGGAACGCAATTCCAAGTCAATCTTACTTTTCATGTACTTAATCCAGGAATCTCACTCCTGTCCAAATTAAAGTGTGTCAATTGGAAAAATCTGCTAAAAAACAGCTAAACCCGAAATTTGGATGAATCTGAATTATATAAGACCCATGTTCCTGCGCAAACTCGCTTAAATTTACTAAATAAATTCCACTTATTTGGTGAAACTGATTATTTCGGGTTTTGGTTGGTTCTAGATCAAATATAATGTGACTGATAAGCACTTCCTTCCCTCTTAAATAGGCTTAAACAAAAACTTTTGTTTAGAATTATCTATTTTCATTGAAGTTTGGGTGTCAATTTATTAGAAAATTAGGCGAGATTAATCAAATCAACAATGTTAGGTCAAGTATAGGTCAATTGTAAAAGAAACCCTTCCTCTCCAACTAATTCAGCTTTACATAGAATTTTCTTGTCGAGAACCAATTAGTTTCAAATTTTGGTCTCCTTTTATTAGAAGGATAAATTACACCTTTAACACGTTGAATTCCACGTCAGTCACGGATGACTGACACTGAACTTTCCGCTTACTTAATTATATCCTTTAAAGTCCTTATCCTCTAAAAGGAAAATTTTAAATAAATGTTCAGCAATTCCTTAAAACAATATAATATTTAATTTTATATTACAAATTTACGCTGTCGGTCACGGGCAACTGATGTGGCTGAAACGGAAATTTTAATGTCAGTCACCGGTGAGTGACATAGCAGTTAACGTGTTAATACAAGGGTTTATAGGTCACATATTTTTTTTTGGGGGGGGGAGGGATAGAATCCTCCACTTTCATTTTTTTAATTGCATTTTCCTTGCATAAAATTATTCGAATAGTTTCAAATTTTGGGTACATATTCAACAGGAGGATGGATTAATCTCACGGATACTTAATTATATTTTTTAACTATCATAATAATTGCAGCAAAATTTGAACTTCCTCCGTACACCCCTTTTACTTGAAACACTCATAAAATTTGTCCCGATGTTTTATAAACGTAGTGTTGTGAAATTTTCAAAATGCATTTGCTAACCCTGTCAAAATAAAGATGCTAAAAAAATTGTCAGATTTAAGATATACTGAGTGATACTGAAAAAGTTCAGCAAATCATAACAATAGATACAATAAGATTTAAATTCAAAGTGATATTTTGCGCTTTAAATATGGAAGTAAGCTTTTGCATGTTAAGTACGAGTTTATTTTTCAGGTTTCTTCTCAATTCTTTTGGTAATAAATAATTCGGTATGCTTTTTTTAAGTTACTTTTGGAAGCCTTTTTAGAATCGTATTTCCAAAATTTCTGTTTCTAATAGACTAGTTAATGTGCATTTAAGTTTGTTGAATTATATAACATTAAACTTCTGTTATTTTAAATCAAATCACAGAAATCCTCGGTGTTACTCGAACCCCTGTTAATGTGGTTTCGAGTACTTTTCCTATTCTTTATGCAGCTTTATGTTAAATTGAAAAATTTTAATTTTGAAAATTATTTTATAAGCGAGATTTAGAAGCCTTCGTTTGCGTGGATTTTAGTTGGGCTTTGAAAGACTTGCTAACGCGCATTTCCGAGCTCTTGTATTTCAATAAGGACATAATGCGTATTTTAAGTTTGAGTACATAGTATATTAAAATTTAGAAATTAAGTTTGAGAAATCCTCGATGTTACGCCGCCTTTTAACGCGGATTCAGATCAGTTTTTCTAATGTAGCTTTAATTTAATAAATTTTAATTTTAATATTATTTTCTAAGACTTTTAGATGCCTGTTTACGTTGATAGACTATAACTTCGGGCTTGTCAATTAACCCCTCTCCCCCACAATACACACCCGCGTTAATACGGATTTCCAAGCTCATTTTAAATATTGTTAGTTTGACTACGGTAATTTCTTACTTATATATATTTCTGTTAGATACAATTTCAGTTTTCAGTTGAGTGTAATCCTACCAAATGGAAATTAAAAAATATTAATAAGCTATAAAGTTGATAGTTAGAACTGTACGAACACGTCATATGATTTTGTATGAAGTGTTTGTGACTTTGTTAATGGTCAATAATTAAAAATCTGAGTAACTGGCCAGTGGCCAATGATAATTTTTATCTATATTTTGCATCAACATACAAATGAAAGATTGCTGTAAATAATTATGCACAGATCTGTATAATAAAGACATACATACACGTAAAGTATTTCATTTATTCAGAATTTTTAAAAAAGAAAATAACATTAAAAAAGTATGCCTGACAAAATGTTAAAAAATTCAGCACAATAATTGAAATATTGACTTTCTTAAAATTAAGATTGTAAATTGATACTATAAAATTTTGTTTAGTTTTCACGTAATCCTTCATTTAATTTACAGAAAGTTTTTAGCTTATGATAATGTGCATAGAATTTTTATTTAATATATAAGTCTGATTATGCATATAAGTTAAATTGCTTAAATACATACTTAAGTGCTAAGTAAAATAACATTTTTAAATGGAGGATTATGTGACTTACGACAGCTTAAGTAAACATGAAATTTGCATTTAATGCACTATATAAAGAATACTATACAAACTTACCTGGTAATTATTTAAATTCTAATCCACAAACTGAGCCCTTTTTTAAACAGTTTATTGGTCAGTTAAATGAAACAGACATACAGTTGGCAAAAAAAGTATTTGTACACTTCATTTTTTTAAATTATAATGAAATTAAACAAAAGATTTAAGCAAAAAATACTGTAATACATTAATTTAATGCATTATAATATTATAGAAGCAGAAACAAAATTAAACGAATCGATTTTTTACATTATAATAAACAAATATACAAAATTATAATGCAAAAAAAGTATTTGTACACTATCTTAATGTAATATAATTAAGGAAAATTTAGTAAAATGATACAAATTAATATTTTGTGCGAATTCATTTAGCGTTTATGACTACTTCTAGATGGTATGACATAGATTCCACCAACTTTTTTGTAGTGGTCTGGTTAATGTTATTCCATGACACAATAAGAGCTTCTTTAAAACTGTTTTTTACTAATACATATTTTTTTTTCGGATTTTTGCATCCAATAGCATCTGCAAATTTTCTACTGGATTCAAGTCTAGAGATTTTAGAGGAATTACCAGTCGTCTTCGAGTATTGTCGTAAGCATGTGCTGGTGATCACAGCAGTATGCTTTGGTCATTATCCTGCAGAAAGTGAAAAGCTTCCTCTATGCATAATTTCTTGGCACAGTTTAATAAATTATGGCGCGACACATCACTGTATGTTAAACCTGTCCTTCCATTGTCAAAAAATTTTAAATGTCCTGCTCCATTAGAAGCTATACACCCCAAAAGTATAATATTCCCCCCCAACATGCTTGATAGTTTGAGGTATACGTTTTGGATCTAGAACAGTTTTATTTTTACGCCAATTTTTTCGAATGCTTGATGGTAAGAAAATTCCGAATTTTTCCTCATCAGAAAAAATTACTGTTTTCCAAAAATCCAATGATTTACTTCTGTATGCGAAAGCGAATACTATGCGTTTTCGCCTATTTGTTTCGTTGATGAATGGATTTTCCCTTGAGGTTCTTCCTTTTAAATCTGCATTGAGAAGAATATTTTTTATTGTTTGAGGTATTACTCTGATGCGAGAAGATGTCGCAAGGTCTCCAGCAAATTTTTGAACCGAACGCACAGGAATTTTTAAAGCTTTTTTAACAACATTCTCTTTTTCCCTCATTGTTAGTTTGCTAAGAAGTCCTGGTTTTCATTGAATTTCGATTCTTTTAATTTATTCATAGTTTCTCACTATACATCCAATAGTTGTAAATGGTAATTTAATAGCTTTTACAAATTCTTGTTGCGTATTTAAATTTTTATTATGCTCAATCATAGGATTTCATATATCTAGAGGTGCCTCTCTAGTATTAGGTTCTATATTCAATTACTTCAAGAGCAAATTAAATTAAATGTCAGACAAATATAATATGAACTTAAAAATTATTAACAGCTTCTGTAAAAGTAGTCCTTTGAACCATAAACACTATAAAATACAGTACATATCAGGATGGAGAAATGTACAAATACTTTTTTTGCAAGAAATTTTTAAACTTTTCCCATTAGAAAATTATTTTACATCTTTATCGAAATTTTCTGTTGTGTAATTTAAAACGCACGGTAAACAGACTGTATTAAAACTATTTTTGACAAAATATCTGTTTTTATTTAGTAAAAAATTAAAAATTTTAGAGTGTACAAATACTTTTTTTGCCAACTGTAGTTACTTTACGTGAATGAGATTATTTGATCGTTAAAGATCAACATTCGGGAGGTAATTTAGGGAAATTCTACAAATTTACGAAACATGGGGGCGCTATAAAAAGAACGGTGTGTATTTGATCGAAAATCTCTGAGAAAATGTTATCAATAAAGAAAAATGCTTACTGTTTCGTTAAAAATCGAATGTCTTATTATATAGTATTTGGGATTCATGAATTAAGATTTTAAGCAAAAGAACATTACCGTACTTATGGATCACATTTAGGCACAATAACGTTGCCACAAAATTAGGAATATTTTCTAGTAAACGACTTAAAATTGTACCTTTTCATCCTCTATAGATATATGTAGCTTTCAGATTCCAAAGAAGGGAGGGAAGAAGGGGGGGGGGACAAAATTTAAACATTTCTCTACTGATATTACTTTAATTCCACGCTATAGACTCAATATTTTGAAAAGAAATAGTTGCTAGAGCTTCTCCCCTTTCCCCTTTAAGCATTGACTTTGTTTATAATAATTTTTATGCTAGATTTATTGTTTTAGGAAACAGTCGAACCCACTTAAGACGTGATACCGATTAATACCTGAATTTACTCCAGTTCCAACATCACCAGAACATCGCTCTTACAATAAATGTAAAAAAATTTCATTTAATATAAGATAAAGTTTTCATCCCTCGGACAACAGATCTCGCTTACGACGCGAATGCATATACCTAGATATTAAGTTTTTGATATGAACATCAAACTATTTCCGAATATAATCGCTTTATTTAATGACAGAAATATTACTAATCGGAAAAAGTGATAGACATTGTAAAAAAAAAAAAAAACTTCTAAACTGACACTTAAATTAAACGAATATTACTAATCAAAAATAGTAGGTATTTAATTAATTAAACTTAATTAAACATGATTAATTAAACATGATTAATTAAACATGAAATTTGCATTTAATGCACTATATAAAGAATACCATACAAACTTACCTGGTAGTTGTTTAAATTCTAATCCACACACAGGGCACTTTTTTTAACAGTTTATTGGTCAGTTAAATGAAACAGACGTAGTTTCTTTACGTTAGTGAGATTATTTGATCTTCAACGTTAAAAATACGAGAGGCAATTTAGGGAAATATGCTAAACTTACGAAACATTTGGGCGCTATAAAATCAACGATGTCTATTTGATCGAGAATCTCTAAGAAAATGTCATCAATGCAGAAAAATACATACAGTTTCATTAAAAATCTAATGCCTTATTGTATAGCATTCGGGAATCCTGTATTAAGATTTAAAGTAAAAAAAAAAAAAGACTACCGTACTTATGAATCACATTTAGGCACAATAACCTTGCCACAAAATTAGCAATATTTTCTAGTAAAAATCTTAAAATTGTACCTTTTCATCCTCTATAGACATATGTAGCTTTCAGATACCAAAGAAGGGAGGGGAGAGGGGGGGACAAAATTTAAACATTTCTCTACTGATATTACTTTAATTTCATGTTATAGACTCAATATTTTGAAAAATAAAATAGTTGGCTAGAGCTTCTCCCCTTTCCTCTTTAAGCATTGACTTTGTTTATAATAATTTTTATGCTAGATTTATTGTTTTAGGAAACAGTCGAACCCACTTAAGACGTGATACCGATTAATACCTGAATTTACTCCAGTTCCAACATCACCAGAACATCGCTCTTACAACAAATGTAAAAATTTTCCATTTAATATAAGATAAAGTTTTCATCCCTTGGACAAAAGATCTTGCTTACGACGCGAATGCTTATACCTAGATATTATCACTTTATTTTATGACAGAAAGATTACTATTCGGAAATAAAGATAGACATTGTAAAAAAATCCTCTAAACTGGCACTGCTGATTAAATAAGTCAAATGTTACTAATGGGAAATAGCAGATATTTGGAGAAAAATTTGCGGTATTAAGATCGAGAATTTCGTCAAACAATCACTGATAAAATAATTTCGTAAAACGATCACTGGTCGAATTTGAAAAAATAGGCTTCAAAATGAACAATAAGATAGGCATACGCACTTTCATTCCAAATTTAGTTGGTCTAAATCCCATAGTCTTTTTCTTCAACTGAGGCAACAAAATGAATCACACTCAAAAAAGTAGTTCATATGGAAATAAAGACCAAGAAGAGTCCCCAGAGTCTAAACTGGGAAAAAAATATTCGAGAATCACAATTAAATGCGTAGTTAAAACTTCGGTAAAAATTAGTGACTCTAGTTTCCATACTCGATTTATAACTAAGTGAGCAAAATAATAAACACACAAAAAATTAGTTTTTTTACATGTAAAATATATCTCTAGAGCTGTACAGGGCAGAATTTGAATAAAAGCTTTGAAATGCACAATTACAAGAGTATACGCACCTTCGTGTTATTTTGTTAAAGCGCAAGATCTCGTAGTCTTTTCTCAGCTGGGATGATAAAATGGCATACACGCAAAATAACGATTTTTCTGTAATTAATATACCAACCACAAAATAAGGAATATTACACAAAAAACATATATAACTTTTCACAGATTACCAATGATTTCTATTTTAGAATAAATTCGAAAAGTTACACAAAAGCTCAAAAAGTATACTAAAACTAAAGAATGTTACACAGAAAATATTCGGAACATTTCACAGTTTATCAGTAATTTCCACTTTCTCAACTATTCCGAAAAGTTACACGAGATTATGGAAGGTATTACACAAGATTTCTCGGTATTCTTGTATGAGCAGAAATAATCCGAGAAAACCCAGGAATGTTACACAGTAAATGCTAAGAACATTGCGCAAATTTTTTACAGTGATGTAAAGAGTATACTTAAAAAAATATTTTTTTATACTGTTCATATAAGTTTTAATTAACTGATATTAATACCACCGCATTTTCGTACCATCAATTTTCTGTAGGGAAATGAAGTTTTCAAAGCGACATTTTAATATTTAGTAACAAAATTTAATTTATACTAATCTCACGTAATTTATTTCATTTTTTTTAGAAAAATAATTCTTTCTACATTAGATATAAATTTTATTATTAAGATGCTTTTTTAAAATGTTTCTACTTTTATTTAAAATTTCAGAATATTCTGTCACTCTCTAATTTGGAGCTTAAATCGTTATTATTCTTTTAATAACTTGTTGAATGCTAAACTCTTTTTTTATAACTAGTTACAGGCGAAATATAAATCTCCAGTATTTAAGTATATATACTCGTATACATACATTACCAGTAATTTTTTAATAACATAGTATCTGCTAAGTAATTTTCAGCTTGGTTAATTCATTTAATATGCGAAATAAAGAACAAACAGAAGATAAAATTATTTTAAGTACTTCTCGCTAAAATATAACATAAAATCGAGATAAAAAATGATTCCTGTGAATTTTACATTTTTCGCCTTAGATATCCTGTTAATTTCTTTCTGTTTATAAAAGCATTTGAAATGATCCTCAAATCCCTTTTAAATTTCAGACTATGATGCTTCATATATTTTTTAAAGAAGCAGTTCTTAAAAGAAAAATTATTTTGGAATGAAAGGATTTCTCCCCGATTGCATGAATACAATCTCATTTTTTATTTAAAGAAAGCATATGTTAAACAAGCTTTTCGAAAGTTTACTTATAAAAAATTTAAATCTTACGTTTAAAAAATATGAAAAGCTATTTTCGTATTATTTTTGTATCAGTGATTAATTTAAATCAGAAGTATGGCAATTCCTTGCTATTTTTAAGGAATATAACACTACAATTTTCGAATATTGATATTCGAATTATTTATCTTAGAAATTTATAACAAACATCTTCAATCCAATAGGGCGTAGATTATTACATAAATAAGTAGTACTCAAAAATAAGCACGTGTACGCCCCTTGTTCCTTCTTTCCTCTTTCCAAGTTTATGCTTAAAGTATCCTCACTTCTGGTTGGTTGCGCTCTTATCACAATGAAATTTCGTATCGAAAAAATCCAACCGAATTGAAATATTTGAATCACACGACAAGAGCCTAAAGCCAGAAACATAAGACAAGAAGCGACTTAGAACATTAAACGCAACCCTCCTAAACCTTTCGGATCTCAAGAACGACAACACGCATAATTTTTAAATTGCGCTGATAGATTGCGTGGATATTTAACAACAATAAAAAATAATGCTTTGGCCATCGTCTATTAAATAATTTCCAACATTAACTGAATATCTTTGTTAAATTCCGTTTCTTTAAAACAATCAAATTCGATGTCTAAGTAAGCAATACGAGAAAAATAGCTAGC